>CAJVQA010009436.1:0-12091 GCA_910591915.1 Cetraspora pellucida | reverse complement strand
GACGATATTCATGTAGTGCCTTGGTGGCAATTTAAAAAATCAATAAACAAAAAAATTAAAGACATAGCTGAAGGTTCTGATGAAAAGAAGGCATTCGAACATCGTGAAAAATCACCTGATATGGGTAATACTTAAAGAACGAACAATGTTGGATGTTATTATCAGCGTGTGATCGAAGATGAAAAGGATGGACATAGGTCTTCGAATACCAATAGATCTAAAGAATTACTTGCTCGAACGTATGGTGCCCATCGTGAAACCATTTGTAACAGTCTTTAGAAGCCGTCTTAACATGAGGAAGTAGGATTGTAGTGCAGGACTTGTAATAATATTCACAAATTCGAATCTATTCAGATTTATATGAATTTATTCGATCAATTCAAATTCGGCTTATAAAAATTCAAATTCAAAAATTAAATTCGATTCTAACCTCTAGACATTACTACATAGCTTGGGTTTAGGAATCGGGATTTCTACTTAATTTGGATTCACGTTCCATTTCAATCAATTGTATCAAACTTACGATTATAATTGATTTAGCTAAAGATGTTATATAATAAAGTCTACGATACCTATATACGTAGAACTAAAACAATGGGATGTTTTTAAATGTGACTCTTTTTAAATTGTATAATTAAAAAAAAAAAAACTTCTACCAATTTTATATACGTAGCTGTTTGCCAGGATACTTTTGTTAAAACTTATTTGATTATTAATTTCATTCAATCAGAATGTGACAGTTCGAAATAGCTAGGATACTATTCTAGAAACTACTAGCATTTGTTCTGGAATGTATGTTGAATATCGTGTCATGTGTCATAAATTACTTTCTTAAATAATTATTTGCATAGTGGCGCAATATTTAATACATTTGATGTGATTAGATGATTTGCACCGCTCTTCACTTTATGTAATACCTATTCGTATAAGTCACGTGTATTTTGGTAGATAATAACTACTATCGAATCCGCAAATACCGTTTTTAAATTTGGATACGCTAACCTGATTATGGAATCCAACGCAGTAAAGTAAAATATGATAAACCTGTGCTAAAAATTTTTCTCGTTTATCTGCTTACAAGATATATTGTTAAAAATTTTTCTCGTTTATCTGCTTCACAAGATACACTGTGCTAGAAAAGGTATTCGAGTTTCTATTATAGCGTTCAAGTGATGGATGGTGAACAGTCAGTTATTAGGCATAGCATATGATCTACAAGCAGATTTTAACGATAAACCCCATAAAACTAGCTGTGCGTTTTCAATCTTAAAACAAAAAAAAGGCTAAACATGTTTTTTTACACCTCCCTAAAAAACTGTCAACTACATAAAAAAATGTCAACAGATTTTGTCAATAACCCTTCTGAAATGAAATTTAGAGGCTCTTTCTCGTACAAAAATGACAACATAAGTGTTGTTGAATTTGGCAACAATGTCAACATGAGAATCGAAAGAATAAGTCCTAACATCGCAAAAATTTATTTTGTGGATGATCGAGGAAATAGTATCCAAATACCGAATGGTGTCGTGCTTAGAGATACTCTTAATAACTTTAATGAAACACCTCAACTAGTTAATGGGTTTGGAACTTACTTTGTATCTTGGATTTCCAACTATGTGTTACTGCTGAATGGTGTTGCGGTGTTTGCATTAAAAAATCAAAAACAACAATCAATAGAAGGAGTAGATGGATTTAGATACTCTATGATTGAGCAATAGTCCTTTAGTAGAATCTCATATAGTCTTGTAGGAAAATTTAAATAGATTATAGTGTCATATTAACAAAAAGATTACATACTGCGTTTTTACCTTTCATTGCATAATCAATAAAGTAGATATTGAGTCAATTTAAAAGCCGAGTTTGTCCATCATAGATGCTAATTTTAACCTGTATTAACCAGAAGCAAATTAACTCTTTATTTTGATTTATTGGTTATTGAAGAGAGATTGGTAGGAGCCTTGATTTTTATTACTAATTCTTTTATTTGTTTTTATGATCAGGTTACTTTACATGATTGAAATTGATCCTTAACAGAAAGGTGTGGTCATTTCAATAATATTGGTGAGTTAAGTTTTATGTATTAAACCGGAAGATCCTTGGTTATATAAAAACACTTCGAAAATAGAATAGCCAAACCTGATTTCTTTATTACTTTGCCATCATAAATCTATGAGTGATGAGACTGCGATAGGCTGATCGGCCACATACATTGCATCGGGGTACAATCACGGAACAAAAGTGGAATCGTGATTATATTAAATTATATGAGTGATCAGGGTACGATCATGGAATCAGCAGAGCTGGCATTAATAAAGATTTTCGATTAGAAGAACGTACAATTTATCATGTGTTATTTTTTCGTGTAATGTATATATATAATTTTCCGGAATAATTTTCTTGGCAAAAGTGCACCTCTTTGAAACAAAAATATTTCTTGGTAAAAGTGATTTTATTAAATAAGTTTTGAACAAATATATATCTTATAAAAATATTATCGAACATGCATTCCGAATTAGATTTGTTGAAAACCTGCATTGCTGAGCTTGAGGCTGAAAATACGAAGCTTAGGCAGATTATAAAAGAAAAATCTGATCTTGAGACTGAGAATTCCAAGTGTAAAGCTGAAAATACTAAACTTTAAGCTGAAGTAGCGAAATCAAATATGTATTAATAGTAGCATCCCGAAAATGTGATACTCCAGACGATTACTTAATAGTTCAGATAAATACTGCGTCGTACACCCTTAGGAGGGTGTACTCCTTAGTAATAGAAAGCTAAATAGCTATCGAAATAGATATCAAAAAAGTACACCAAGTGTGTAGTATATATAAAAATACACCATTCATGTAAGTTTTTTATATGTTATATATAAGTTATATAAGTTATCAAGAATACGTTAAAAACTTGAAAAAAAAACAAGAAAGAATAGTGTTATCAAAAAAAACACAACTGTGTACCTAAAAAGTCCACTAATCTAATGCTATATAATTACTACTTTATTTCACAATTTAATAAATAATACTGTTGTTAAATATTATATATCAATAACTAGTTTATTAACTTCAATCAGAAAATAAAATTATTTGTAAAAATAACTTTTGTTATTAAATATTTTATATCTAATAACTAGATATTATCTAAATACTTATTGAATTATCTAATTTTAAATGATTTAAATAATCAAAAATAAATAAATAAATAACAAATTACTTAAATTAAAACTTTATAAATAGACAACTTGTATAATTTATTCTAATATAACAATAATATAATCATTTTTTTGCTATATAAAGTTACATTAATTTAGAAAATTTCTAAATTTACATGTGTTTGTATATAGATCATAAATATAAACAAAAAAAAATTATTAAAAAAAGTAACCTTTTTTAACTTAAGATTAGAACAAGATTTAAGATATAAATTTATAATTATATGTAAAATTTAGGAAGAAATTTTTTTATTAGAACTTCAAAGACGGTTTCATAAATGATAATGATGTTTTTTTAAAAAAAGATTTACATGTTACATCTGATCTTAAATTTTGATTGGCTTTTCTAATGAGTTCGTGTAACATAATATACAAACACTAGTGTAGTAATTCTTAAAATTATATTTCCTATCATATCTCCTCAATGAATAAGTTCAATTTGCAAAAAAAAAATCGTAACTTTGTAGAACTTATATAGAACTACAGTATTACGTTTTTTTGGCAAAATTTTAAAATATTCATTGAGTTACAATGCCTTTAGATGATTTGCAACGTATACATATAAATGTCAGAGATAAAAAGCCACAATATAACAAACACAAAGCGAACAATAATATACAATCAGACCTTCTAAATGCAGTCTCCCTAAATGCATGTCTCGTCTCTATGAAAGCCTCCCAAATGCACGCCTCTATGAAAGCCTCCCAAATGCATGCCTTCGCTTGGGCCTAACTAATATAATACTTATAGAATTTTACCTCCCTAAATCCACGTGTAACTAAATTTTTACTTGGGGTTCATGTGATTTTTTTGCACCTACCTATTATAAAATTAAAACTTGCAACGTGCTAATATACCCATCCTAACTTTAGGTAGACTTTCCCTTTTCGTCACAATGCATTTAGAGAAAGGCCTGTCTGTAAATTTATCTATCTTATACTGATCTATATACAGTACAAATAGACCAAATTTAAAAAACAAAACATTTAAAAAAAAATTTTTATTAAAAAAATTAGTTTTACTATTTTTCGTTATTATTAGTATTAGTGAATTTTCTTAAGTGAAAGTTTTATTAATTTCTTAAGATTCATTAATATGGTTTTCAACAATATTTGAATTTTATTATGCTCACCTACTATCTAGTTTTTTAATATAAACATTTAATAAAAATTTAATTTATCTTGTTACAATAAAAACTTTTAACATATATTATATATATAACTTATACGTAATTCTAGATTTTATTGGTTAAAAATATTAATAAGAGTAAAAATTATTAATAAAAATTTTAAATTCATACCGCCCGGGCGTTATTTCGAAAAATTATACGTATTAAAAATCAATATTTATGTTGGGTTTCAGATACGTAACAATTTGTTCCGAATGTCAATTTGACTGAAAAATAAATAAATTTGGCCCAAACATTAGGGAAATTTGTCCTACGGTTTAGGCGGAGGTTGGCACGTATATATACTATATATATACTATATATATATATATATATATATACGTATACTGTATAAGTTACTCTCGTTTTAGTGAACTCTCGATATAAGTATATTTTACATAAAACTCCCTTGATATAGTGAATTTACTAAAAATTTTACTGATAGACACTCAACGTAGTGAAGGAAATTTTACAACCCGATAATTTCACTATAACGAGTGAATTGTATAACGAATTCATTTACAACGAACCAAAATCTTCAGAACCATGATATCCAATTCAGTAAGGGGAAACTACTATAGAAAACCACATCTTTCATAAGTGCATTTGTATTCAGAAGGATAACCAATTGTTTTTTGTGCATTTATGAATTAAATGTCAGTAACGCAACTTTAAATTTTTTTTAACCTCCTGCTTGCTAATGTTTCAAAATCACGGGGAGTTACATTAGTTTCCATTCTACTTATATAGGAGTACTTTAGTTCGCTCTATTAGCATAAAGTTTAATAAAAATTCTAAAGGTAAATGCTATATATCGTATAATTCATAGCGATAGTGTTATAAATTACTTAATGCTATTGCTATGAAATTTTTGGTTCACTTGTTTAATTCAAAGATATAATTTAAGATATAATTTAAGATATAATTTAAGATATAATTCAGGATCGGGTCAATGCTAAAGTTGAATCAAGCCAACAACCGCTATAAAGTACGTAATAGACTTTTAGTTCTTTTAAAGGAAAAAATTCTAGAATTTATAATGGAAAAAAAACAATAAATAAAGATGCAAATTATAAATGATGCATAACATCTTTGCATAATAAGGGCGATTTGCCCAATAAAGCATAGGCGGAACTTTCTCACCCTAGGCGAGAAAAAAAAGGAAATTTTAAAAAAAGGATCAGTATAATAGTAAATCACAGGATTTGAATTTTTTTAGATAGTTGGCCATTTGAACAATTAGTGATTGAATCTAATCAACTAAATTTAGGGATAAAATCTAAATTTACACATGTACGTATGTACACAGGTACATACCGAATCGATTGGTCAATAAAATTTGTTTTGCACGAAAACAATAAATATCATTTCATAAAAATTAATAAAAATTAAAAATGAAACATGAAAAACTCCTTTTAAAAATGTGGTTAATAGAGGTCTAAGACTCTGTGGAACAACTACATAAAGGTAGGGGGATATAAACGTTTTACAATCAAAAGTCGATACCACAAAAGTAAATCTCGTGATATTTAATATTAAAATGTGAGTAGCATTTATTATCTTTGCATTATCTTTAAAACCAAGTTTGGCAATCATTTTATTACACTAATTGCTTTAACAAAACGTTAATCAGAAATAAGGGAACTCAAAGTATATAAAAAAAAAATTGTGAAAATATATACAATTATAATGTCAAACAATTTAATCAACAGAGACAAAAATTCAAATGTTTCGTAATAATTGAGGATGCAATTTCACGGTTCCAAGCATCGAATAATGAAGAGGGCAATTAAACGTTCGCAGTAGTTTTAACATAAAGAGTATAAAACTTTGAGGCCAAGAATGACTTCAAATATTAAATGTCCATTATTTGGTTGTAAAGGTGAACTTAATTTGAAACAGGGGAGTTTATGTTGTGTTCTCGTTTTCAATTTTTTCTATTGGCCTTTACATTATACTTTACGTAACTTCAACACCTAATTTAATAGATATTTTCAAGATTCTAGCATTTACTGTGTGTAATAATAGTTGCAGTAATCTTTGTTCTAACTTGCCAAGGTTTACAATAGCACTTACATTTGCAGTCATTTGCAATTGCAATTGTTCAACCATGCTTAGCAAGGAAAATATGTAACATTAAATGGACACCGAAATTGTTTGAAAAAAAAGTATAAAAGTAAGTCGAATTAGCCTTAGGTATAGACATTCCTCTCAACCAAGACTTAAAAAAAAAACCAAAATAGTCCTATCTTTGTCGCCGGACGACATATTTTATCAAATTTGTCCTATTTGTCCTAAACGATCTTTCCAAAAGAAAAACCAAAAAAGAAAAAAACCTTTCATTTACAGTTTAAACCGACTTCAAATATAATCATAAAAAAAATGCAACTCTTCAAAATTTTCGTATTTGTAGCTCTCTTTGCAGCAGTATTCGTAGCAGCCGCCCCCGTTGAAAAGCGAGCTGTGACAGCAACAACAACAACAACACCAACACCAACTGGAAAAACTGCGAAAAAAGCAGCGTCAAATAATACTTTACCTACAGGAACCGTGGCCACAGAAACCCCACAGTCACAAAACGTTGCTGATAACACAAACGACACTTCTACGCAACCCACTGCTACTGATGGATCTAGGGTCGCTGCCGCTACCGGTACACCTGAATGTGACGATCAAAGTGTTCTTTCCGATAGTGAAGCAGTTAGTAGTGTTAATGGAAAAGTTTGCAAATATAATACTGTCCCACAATCTCAAGTCGGTACCAAAAATTAATCATAATTTCTTTCGTTTCATTTTTTTTCTTTTTCATTTTTCCTTTTTTTTTTGATGGGTATTTTAATGTCATGATGTTTTCGGGAAAAGGTTCTTGGGTATTTACGGCATATTTGATAAAAAGAAAAAAAACAAAAGTTTAATGTAAATATGTGCTCATTGCTTTGCTATTGCATTCAATGTGTACTTTATTTCCTTGAGAGGAGTCACATTGTAGTTTTTAAATATATTTATTGTAAAAAAAAAAAAAAAAAAATAACAAAGTGAGCCTTATTTTAACGTTTTGTATAACGGTTAAGAAAAATAAATTATGTTCGCGGTATTTTTTTTTCAAAAAACAGTAATGAAATTCCATTTTTTATTGGCCTACAACTTTGGACAGTTTCAAAGGTTTTAAAATCAATTCGAATGATGACTTGCAAAAAATATGCGTTCAAAAGAAAATTTGACAGTGCCTCTTGATATAATAGATTCTTGGTAGACCTCTCGATATAGAAATACCATAATAAATTCTGCTTGATATGGGCTTGGTGCTGAGGGAAGGGACCAAATTAAACAAAAAAAAATGTTCCTGAGCTAATTTTGGAGTAGTTAGGCTCAAAACAACTTTTGAAAAAATTGTCAACTTTGGACCCTTTTCTCAAACCTAGTCCATATAATGAAATATCCGTGTACACTCATCGAAAGGCTAGAAATGTTCGTGATCATTAAAATTAAAGATCTCTAATTGTTCGAGTATCGGTATATCAGTTAGCCTACATTCGGTTAGCATTAGCTATAATAGTTCCGGTCAATTTTTGTTGGAATTTTAATCCAAACTCCATTTATATATAATGTCGCTTTAAAACCAGTAACTAATCATAACTTTCAAAGTTCAGTTTCAGGCCATCGCCAAGTTAACAGCGTCGATTGTGTACCAAGATCAACAATCAAAATGCCAATCAGTATGTAGGTTACTTAATTGATTTTTTTTTATTCATAAAAAAAAAATGATTTCCTTATTACCCATACGTAGAAAGAACAAAGATACCAAATATAGACAAAAAGGTTAGGGATGTTAATCGGTCCCGCAGTAATTGTTGAGCAAGTTTTGTTCAACAATAAAGTTATTTCTCTACGTATAACCGTCTCTAATAAAAGTTTATCGGTTTTTGCATTAAACAGATAAACTTCTATTAGAGACTGTTATAGAGAAATAACTTTTCTATTATTACTTATTGACAATTTTTTACAAATCTTGCTCAAGTCCTCACCTTAACCAAAAAAAAAAAAAAATCTTGCTCAAGTCAGCTGATAATTACTGCGGGACCAATTAACATCCCAAAAAAGGTGTCGGGCTAAAGAGAACGTTCGTTAAACTGCAATAATTATTGATACTTTATAATGAAATAAATCATAAAATTTGGTTGATGATGGTTCGCTCAGTTTCGTTCTAGTTCAGTTCAAAGAAGTTCAAAGAAAAAAACGAACTAAGCTAAAGTTCATAAACTCTAAAGTTTGAACTTGAGTTCATAAATTTAAAGCATAAATTCAAGTTAGCTTTGAAATTCAAATTAGAATTCATAATATAAGCAAAGGGCAATATATATATCTGATATACGGTATACAGGATATGTATAAATTAAAAGGTCAAAAACATATGAAAAATTGCATACTTCCAGCGATAGTTTTCTCGACAACTACTAAATATATAGGTATAAGATAAGGTTCATGATAATTATTAATTAGATATATAAACTGAGTCTATAAACCAAGTTTATGAACTTCTAGTTAATTTTTCTTTGAACAAACTACTAAAAATACTAGTTTGAATCGGGTTCAAACCCAGTCCATCTGAACCACTAGACATGGACCTCGCGGTTTTATGGTAAATGAAACGCTGTTAGAAAGTTCAATCCCGCTTAGTACATCTTTTAGACTCTAAAAATACTGTAACCTCTGATAACATTGTGGAATAATAGTCTATGAAATTCTTACAATTTTGTATGCTCGTGGTCAAACTTTAAAACTCTGTAGGATAATAGAGTCTAATACTGTAATGAGTTTATTAATCATAATAAATAGATTTCTTTTCTTTCACGCTTTTATTGCTTAAATCGAGAACGTGAATTATTAGATAACAAATACCATGGCACTCAATCAATCCAGCGGATCGGAATCTAACAAGAATTACCCTTCGGTTGAAAATCATCCTTCTATTGGAATTCCAAGGAATTCTCCTGCCAGAAATTCTCATGATGAGCTTCATATTATGAATTCGGTGAATAATAGTAAGGAGAATTCTGTTCATAAAACCAAGTCAATTATCTGGGGTGACGACTTTATTTTTGGTTCATAAAATGTCTTTTGTTTATCTCTTTAAATTTCTAAATTATATTTTGTAAATTCAAAAAAGGGTTTCAAGACCCAAATGCTCCACGTGTTAATTGTGGCGCAGTGCTCACTAATATGCCGTCAAGGCCAAACTCTGGAATCTGGACTCCCAATCCTGAGAAACGGGGACAGTTATGAAGCTAAACATCTTTAATGATAATATATTGGAATATGTGAAATGTAATAATTATTCTTTATACTTCTATATTCTTTTTAAATTGTTTTTGTTTTTTTTTATTACTTTTCTACAAAAAGAATTGATAATGTTCTATAATAAAATAATAGTTAGATGTGTTTTCTAATAAATATAACATTACATTGTGCTACTAGGCTAATGCAAGCAAACATCTGTAAAGTTTATAAAAGTAATTGTAAGATGTTATATTTAGAATTAGTATCAAAATGTTTTCATATAAAAACAGTTAGTTAATAAATAATAAATAACAATATTACTCAAATAAAAAAAATACTAGAATGTTATAAATTCTATGAGAACATAAGTAGATAATAATAGTGATTTAGTAACTTATTAATACTGAAAAAATACTATAAAACATTAAAAACATAATTAATTTTTAACTTATAGTTTTAGATAAAAATTACATATTTATAAAGGCTTAAAATTAATTACAACTGCAAATGTTAAAAATCAAAAACAAGATGTGGTAATTTAGTAAAATAGATAAGTTGTCAATTTTCAAGTAATAGGTTGTAAGTTCAAAACCTACCAGGAATGAAATTTGGAAAAATACACCTATATTATAGCAATAATATTTTGTTTAATTAGTTGGAATAAGATATCTAAGCTGCTATTAATAGAAATCAAGCAAATCTACATTTTAAAAAAAATTAATATCTTAACTTTTACAGCTTATATCTTGATGAATTTTAAAGCTATCTTGATGGTTTAATATTTAAAAGAAAGCTTAGATCATAAGCTTTCTTTTGAATATTAAATCATCAATATAGTTTTAAAATCCATTAAGATATAAGTTGTGAAAGTTAAGATATTAATTTTTTTTAAAATGTAGATTTGCTTGATTTCTATTAATAGCAGCCTATCTGTAACTATAATTATATTAGCATAAATGGCAGGTTAAAAGACATCTGTATAACCTTGATTATATAAAGAAATATAAACTGATACTAGATAATACAAACCCAAAATAAGTTTTTATAGTTATATAAATTTGTAGAACTGGAAAAACTAGAACTTAAAAATCTTTAACAGTACTACTATAAAGATTAGATCTAAAAAATAGATAATAATATGAAAAAATTAGACAGAAGATAAGAAGTATTACTAACTAGATTGTTGGAAGTTTTGAATCAATGAAAAAGAATATCTAGTTGAACTTAGTATACTAAAAACAAATTATAGTTCTACTAAGTTATTTGAATTAGAAGATTGATAACAAAGCAGAAGCATACTGTAAGTACTAAAAATATGTTGTAAAATTGGTACTAAAATCTAAATAAACTTTGCAAAATCAAGTCTTGTTAATGTCCTATAAAAATAAATAGATTAGTTAATAAAAAGATCTTTTAAAATCTTACAGTTAGGTAATATATTCTTTTTTTTCAATATTAAGGTAATTTTTTTTGGTTCTGACTTTTTATTAATACTTATAACAAACACATATACATATAGACATATCTATATTGAACTATTAAATGAGTGTATAACTGGCATACATGTAGTAATATATTTTAAAATATATAATAGTTTAATAAATATATAAAAAGAAAAATCAAATATTAAGTTAGATAATACTAACAAATATACAAGAACTAGTATATTATTTATCAAATATAGTATAAGATCAAAGTGTTTAATTAGAGCAAATTACAGATATGGTAGCTAGTATAGAACCTGTGAATAGATTACTTAAATAGATAACCAAATGTTACATATATAACTAGTTGCATACTTATTATATATAAGTTATATAAAAATAATTTAGCTATAAAAAAAGCAAAAAAAAAAGAATTAAAAACATGTTATTAAAGTCTAGTAGATTTACTTTAAGAATAAAATAATTAAATAATTATAAATAAAAAAACTGAATTAAGTTTAATAAAAATTAGTAAAAATTAATAAAAAAATAATCAACTAAAAAGATTAAATAAATAAATTTTAAAATATAGTAACTTGCAATAGTTAGTAAGTTGTTAACCTTTAAATAACAAGTTTAGTATTCAAATCTTATTTATGCCAAAATTAAAAATTATATTTGTATTATAATAATTGTTTTTTATTGATCAGTTAGATTTATGTATTTGTAATTTTAAGTACATTAAGTTGAATTCTACTCAATATTAAAAATTTAAGTATTTATATAAAGTTTAATATTATATATATAAGAATAAGTCAATAGAAAATTGTTAACTCCCAAGTGGCAGGTCCAGAGTTCAAATCCCAGTGTTGACAGAAAATTTGAAAATCCTCCCTGTATTACGGTTAACTGTCTCTTGCAATTGGTTGGAATAAGATACCTGTAATCCGTGTCACACCAGCATGACTGACAGGTTATATGGAATTTGTGTAACGGTCACATGGCATTTGTGTA
>CAJVQA010009435.1:0-12091 GCA_910591915.1 Cetraspora pellucida | reverse complement strand
CTTATAAGTTAAATGATATTCTGTATTTACAAATATAGCTACAAATGGTTTAATAAAGTACTACTATGACTGCTTAAAGGGAAAAAAAAATAAAAAATAAAAATTGTAAAAAATACACTTTGTAACTTTTGGTAGCAAAGAACAAACTTGAATCTACATATTAAAGTTTATTTGATTTCTGTAAAAAATGGATTTTAAATATATTATAAAGAAAACATAGAACTATAAGATAAAAAAAAACTGATAAATTTATGAAATTAATACCCAATCATTATCAACTATAGTTTTACTATAGATATTATCAATATCTTCAGTTTTGACCCAAACTTGATCTTCGTTAGTAAGATCAATTAATTCAAAATCATTTCATATTACTGATCCATATTAAAAAGTAAATGATTTTGATTATTAGAAATTCGACAACAGCCAACCAAGTTTTTAATTAAATTCGTATTAACATTTTTCCATGCATTTTTTACTCACATTGCCATCATAGAGTATGATGGTCGTTTAATTCGCCCAGAAGGTGTAAGTTCATGTACTTCATTAGCCATCTACTCAATATATTGATAATGAAGTTTTGCTTTAAATGAATAGTTTATTATAACATCTAATGTTTGAAGTTTACTTGTTAAACTACCAGGTATTACTGTGATATCAGTTATATTTTCACTAAAATTTTTTTTAACCAAATCGGTAATATGACCTCTAAAAGAATCTAATACTAAAAGTGAACATTCACATCTATACATGTTTTGAGTAAGCCATACATTATTGGTTTACCAAATCATTTCTTGTTCATTGCATCATCCTTTCTCATTTATATGAATATGGATACCTTGAAAAAATTGTTGATAGGATATATTTTTTAACTTGAAAATATAAGTTGCTGGCAATTTTGTACCATCTGCCAAATAACTTAAGATCACAGTAAAACTTGATTTTTCATTTCTAGTAGTTCTTATACTAACAGTTTTAGTATCACAATTATCTAAAGTAACAGCATTTGGCAGATCAAAAGTAACAAGTGTTTCATCCATATTATCAATTAATCTTAATAGATAATTATTTTTATATTGCTTAAGTGTAACATAACTCAAAAATCATTGTTGTTTTTCAATTAGATCTTTGGTAAGATGTTGTGCAATATTAGTTTTATGTCTATTTGAAAAATTATAATGAGACATAAATGCATCAAGCCATTTGCGAAAAAAACCAAACTAGTTTATATTAGGATATAAAGTTATAAATCGAGATTGTTAAGTAAGACTTTTTGCTTTTTGAAAAACCATTATACAGGTTACTGCATTGCATTGATCTCGAGTTTCTTTTATCCAAACTGCTAAGTCTACTTCAAGTTTGAGAAGGTTAGCTTTTTTCTCAGGATGTAATTTTTCAATATGCAGAACAGCCATCATTAATTGATCTTTAAGGTTTCTCCATTTATGAACTTGTTTAGGTTGAATATTAAACTTTCGTGCTGTACCATATACACTTTTAAATTGCTCAAGATAATGAATGACCATAAGTTTTTCTTTTATAAACCATTGGCGATGCATATGTTGTGTAAAACGGGAACATCATGTTGATTGATTTGCATGAACCATTTTTTATTGATGAAAATAAATTATCAAAGTAACTTTTTTAAATATTTTTACATTTGTAAAGCATGAACACTCATTTATGTTTTAATTCATTGTTATAACTTTTACTATTATTTAAAACTCTCTTTTATTAAAGAACATTAATTGATCTTTAAACTAAACTGTACATTGTACACTGTTATCAATAACAAAATAAAAAATACTTGATAATTTAAAATATTTTTCTTGACTTAATTTGTCATATTGCACACTGTTACTAATAATGGAACAAAAAACTACTTTATATACTGTTATCAATAACGAAATAAAAAAACTTGATTCAAAGTATTTTTCTTGGCTTAAATTGTTGCTTCGCACATTATTACTGATAGAATAACAGAACAAAAAACATTAATTAATCATAATTGGGTAGCTTTAAAAAAAAGACGAATACTGGTATTTACCTTTACTATTGTTAATACATTTGTTATATGTATTTTTGATTGGATGATATTAAAACAAAAAAAATTTTATGCAGGTCATAATGTGCGGACCAAAATATCCCCCCGTGTAAAATACCCATCATAACTGTATATTTGTAAAATACCCTGGGTACTTAAGTCAGTGCTATATGGAACAGGAGGAACCGTCGATGTTACACGACTGATTCTTCACCCAGTGTGCAGCATATAAAAAAATCATTTTACAATACCAGATCATTCTGCTAGTACATGTTATGGTTATAATCCCACATCATTTTTATTATAATAAAATGGTGTGGGATTATAATCATAACATGTACTAGCGGAATGATCTGGTATTGTAAAATGATTTTTTTATATGTTGCACACCGGGTGAAGATCAGTTGTGTAACATCGATGGTTCCTCCTGTTCATTGTAATAGAGCCATTTTTTAAATAATTTTAAAAATGAATTAAATAATTATTAATTGTTAGCTGTTTTAACAAATTATTGAAAAAAATTGACTATTGTCATGCTTAGCTAATTGGGAACTTCAGGTTAAAAAAAAAAATAGTATGTAAATTTAGAATTTAATTACTATATTTTCTCAGAACAGTGCGCAGGGTGTAGTTCTTGAATCAAGCTTATTCTAGACTAAAATTTAAAATAACGCCCATGGGCGTCATTCCGCAAAAATTATGATCTTCTAAATAATGTTTGATTTATTAATTGAGGTAACACCCTACCATTTTGTTTTAATATACACAAATTAAACATACATATGAAGATTGATAAAATTCGAACACTGAAGCTTTACGCATAATAAATGAGAAATTAAAAAAGGAAATATTCCATTCACTTAATTATAACTAATTACAATCAGAATTGGAAGTGTCCTACAATCATGGTAAATTTTACGAAATCCATTTAACTTCAGATCTTAAAAATCAATTAAAAGCCTAAATTTTAGTTCCAGAATCTTAAAATTTTTCTTTAAAGTTAAGATGAAAATAAGATTTATTTTTGTTTTAATTACTCTTCTACTCCAAATTTTTTATTCGGGCAATGAAGTATATGCTTTTTTACCTGCTGCGAGATACGGGCACAATGCAGTTTTAGTTAAAGATAGGCTTTATTTTTATGGTGGATCTTCCGGATATTCTTCCTATAATTTTTTTTACCTTGATGTTTCAAAGTCTTTTGATTTAACCAATACTTCATCAATGCATTGGACTGATCTTAGTTTTGTTACAAGTATATCCCGAACTTATGGTGCTTCCGTTGTTAATAATAATTCTATTTATTTTTTTAGTGGTAGCTATTCATTAAGTCGTGTTGATAAATTTGATACGTTAACAGAACAATGGGTTACATTTAATTTTTCAGGAAATGCAATATTGGCATCGACATACATATCTTCTGTTCAAGGCGTTATTTCAAATAACACAATTTATTTCTTTGGTGGAAGCACTCAAATCAGTATTACTCAAAGTATTATAATGTTAAATACTTCAAGTTTCACCTTTTCGTCATTATCATTGATAACTGCGCCTCCTCCAATATCAAGTTATACTGCAACGTTGCTACAAAATGGTGATATTCTTTATATTGGTGGATATTTAAATAATAATGTTTCTATCAGTAGTTCAATGGCACAGGTTTGCTTTAATAATTATAATTTTAATAATTTTTTAATTAGAATTCTTATCACCTTATTTTTTTAACAGATACCAGCATTTAATATAAATGACAACTCATGGAAAACAATAGTAAGTATTAGTGTAATTTTTAATATCTAATTGCTAAATTATTTAACTAAACCGTTTAAAATTGCTATATGATCAATTATATCTAGCCTACTTCAGGGCAAATTCCAACACTTCCATATGGACACACTTCAACTTTAATACGTATTGTATAACTTTTATAAATTTACAAATAACATAGAAGTCATTATTTACAGTACGATTATTAACAACGCTTTCAACGGGTTAACTTCTGTTTAGCTCAGCATGACCTAATTTTAGTAATAGGAGGATATCCATTAGGTCGAATAACTTCCTTAAATATTAAGACCTTTTTATGGGCAAATATTACGGCTTTGAATGACGGCTTTATACCTGGATTATATTATCATACCGCTACATTAATTAATAATTATGTTATTATTGCATATGGTAATCTATTATATAAGAAATTTTATTTTAAAGTTACAGAATCTTTATTTGAAATTAATAATTATTTTAAATTTAGGGAACTATGATACTTATAATCCTTATTATCCTACCATTTATTATAGTGGCTATAATAATAATATTTCTCTTCTTGATATAAATCAAAAAGATAATTATAAATGGGTTAATTCATATGTTATTCCAAATAATACCCAAACTCCAACCTCACTCCCAACTCACCTTGATCAAAGTAATGATATTACTCCTAGCCAAATTTTTGGTATTGTTGGTGGAGTTATTGGTATAATTTCAGGATTGGTGGGACTTGTTCTAGTATCTTTTGTTTGTTATACATACCATAGAAATAATCTACATGATAATAATAGTAATGAACTAATAGTAGATCATTACCCGGTGTCCAGTATTTCATGATCATACTAGTATAATAGGTGGCGTGAAGTACCACCCCGTTTATTTTTTGTGGGTTTTATATGTCAGTGAAATCAGGTGATTACATATTGTGTCATAAATAAAATTGAATCGCAAATATAATCATGAGGTTATAAGCATGTTTCAAAGAGATCCAAAACTTATTTCTAATCGATCAGTGTCGCTTTTATTTTGGAAAGTACTTTTTTTTTATAGATTTAGGACATAGTATTATCGTATTTAAGTTTAAAGAATTATTCATATATATTTTTTTGGAAACAGATTTATAAATTTTAGGGTAATAAAAGTAAATTATTAAAGTATTTAGTAAAAAGTATTGAACAGTGGAGAATATTGGTGATAAGAACTTGGTAAAGGTTTTAAACGTTGATACATACGTTAATAAAAGAAGTAGGCGTTGTACTGTTTATTTAAAAAAAAGTGTTTTTACATAAATTATTTTGAGTTACATCTTAAACATGAAAAGAAATAACAATATCAACGCTCTTTTCAATTTAGTTATTATAAAGTGTTTAAATTTAAAACTGATTATAAAGTTTATCAATGATAGATCGAAAATAATGTAACAGAGGTTGTACATACTTTATTCTATTTTTGATATATCATGGAATCAAAATTGAAATGAGATTTGTTTGACTGGATTATACGTAAAACCTGTTTCTTTTTTATTCAATAGCAAAGAGAGAAAAAAAGGTAAAATTTTTTTTTTAAAAAAAAACAAATACAGTATACAAAGATAGCAGTCAAGGATGAAGTATTTATTCTTTATCGGATTCAATATTTGTGGGTAAATATCGTGGATTTTTAGCAGTAAATGTAGATCAGATAGGACGTTTTTTTTGATTTTTGATAGTATTTTTTGTGTAATTTACTTTTTTTGATTAGTTTTTCAAGATCTTCTTGGTTAGGCACAGTAAAGTTAAGGTTACTTGTTTCAGATTTGTAGTCATTAGTGTTAGTAAATTCTATATCAGTAAGTTAGTCAGTTTCTTCAGATCTTTTATGTTTTATAGATGGTTCATTCATTTTTAACATCACTTGAAGTTGCTGGCAGTGTTTGAGCATAATTGTATCTTTTAAATTTTTAGCAATGCTTTAGTGATGTGCAAGAGCTTAAATCTTGTTGAATTAGTCAAAATTGATTGAATCTAGAGACTGTTTGCTTCAGAATTTATTTTTTTAATATTAGTATAGTTAATGTTCTTTGCATTAACATAGAACTTATTATTTATAATTTCCATTTGGTCAATTACAAAATAATCTTTCTAGTAGTTGAATAGGTGTTTTGAAATGCTCAAACTGCAAATTAGTATGCAGAAAAACTACAAAATTGTATAGTTATAATCTTTATTAATATAATTAATTATAAACATTTAATTACAGAATTATTGTATTTTAATTGTAGGTAGCATTTAGTATAAAGTTTCTACTAAACATACTTTTAAAAGGCACCTATTTGAATCTGAAACTTTGTTATTAATAGTTAAGTGAGCTAATGTTACAACTAACATCTGAACGTAGTATTAATATACAACATCATTATATTTATATTGATATTGCTTAGTATTATAGTATTATTACTAATAATTTTATAAATTTGTAATATAATTACTTATAATTATAAAATAAATTTATGAAATTATTATTTTTATATCTTATTATTGTAAAAATTATTATTTAATATAAAATAATATTAAAAAAACAACAGTTTACTCTTTTCAATGATCTTCTGCATCAATTTTTCCACACATACTAACCTATAAAAATTATATAGTTAGTATGTTTATATATAACAAAACTTTACTGTATAACATTTGGGTTCAAGAATTTCAAATTACATATAGGTCATATAAAAAAGAGTTGAAAAAAACAGCTTCTTGTGAGTTTGGTTCTCTAGTAAAAGTCTATAAAGTTATTAAAAAAGTAATATTGGCTACAATCAAGGAAGTTTTTTCAAGCTATATCTGAACAGCAGCAAAGATAGAAGCTTGCTTGAATATATTATTCTATATAATATAAACTCCTATACTCATTATAGTTGGTATTTTAAAAATTTCTTTCCTACTTGTTTCTAAGAAATTTTTATTAAAAAAAGAACAATTTAGTTTATTTTCATCGAAATCAACATTGTTAATCTTTCTAAATCAGGATTGTTTATCAGTTCTATTCAAAAAAAGCCCATGTTGCAGATAAAACATGAGTACACATCTTGGAAAAAACACAACAATGAGACAAGATTGGAATTTTTAGCAAAGATGTGATGATTGTTTAAAATATGACAAGTATTAAATGTAAAATCTGATGAAAAGTATAATGAGTTGTATATGAAGATGGATTCAGTGACAAGATGTTATAGTATCTGGTACATGAAAAATTCTCTGCCTGTTTAGTTTTAGTTGAATTGTTTCTCTTAGGATATAAGTTTTAGTATTAAATATGTTAATTAGATAGAGTTAAAGTAGAGATTACTATATTTAGTAATATATAATTTTTAATAGACTGACATAGCCTTTATAATTAGTGACTATTTGTTTGGCCTTTATCAGCAATTCTCTTCCCTTTCATTCCTTGATATTGGTTTTTTTTATATTTCTCTCCTATATATATTATTTTTTATTACATTCTCTTTCAATAAGAAATTTTTTTTTGGTTTTTTATCTTCCTACAAATGAATGGTATAAGATTGGTGCTGTTCAATTATAGGATGACAGACAGATGAGCTTGATCCAGACTTTAGCAAGTCTAGTACAACAGGTTACTTGTAGGTGCCAATTGGAGTAACTGTATAATGATAGTATATAGAGTTAGATATAGTTCTATTTATATATTATCTGTACTAAATATTTATAAATAAACTTCTAATTGGTTAACCATCATGGCTGCCAAAGACTAAAAAAAATATATATATATATATAAAATAATATGTATTCATATAGAATCAAAATTAAAAATATAAAAAATAAGGATGCAAATCATTAACTCTTTCTGATGATCACTTATATTAAATTTCTGCTACAAACATTTGACTCTTATTCAATATTTTATTAAGTAAACTGCTTTTGGACATCTAAATAAATTTGTTTCTAATACAATTTTATACTTGGGTTGCCACATTTTATATCTCTAAATCTTTTTTTAACAAAGATATATTTAACAAACTAAAAAATACTTCTATTCAAATTATCTCAATATTCTACTAGGTTAACTGCTCTGGTGACTTAGAACAAACTGAAAGAGCTTATTATCAACTTCATTTTGATTTATATATCATCAAAAATAGCCTAAAATTGACCAATTTATCAAAAAATTCCTTTAAACTCTTTTGTAAAACTTTATATTTTATTTTTACAATTTTTTTTTATTTTTTTGAGGGCTGTCTCTAGTTTGCCCTATTTAAACTCACCAAAACAGGATTACAAATCAATATTACATTATTTGAATTAATCTATATTGTTTATAAATTTATATTCTTTTAATTTTATACAACTTTTTGTTCAATATAAATTATGACTTTCAGATCTGCAAGTGTTATATACTCTGTATAATACTTATTTGACACACTCTGTGTTTATCATATTACCTTATTTGTTACACTTAGTTATCTGTTACACTCTATTATTTGTCATACCTCTTATTTGTGACACACTTATATCTTTCAAATCATCTCATATCCAAGATTCTTATAATCTATTTTATTTTTATCTTTTAAGTCAAAATTCCAACTTTTATTAATAAAAATCCAGATTCTTATAATATTGACTACTATTATGATAAATACAAAGATCATCATAGTGTAGGAATGATTGAAAGAAAACTCCAATCTCTATGAATACTTTCTGCAGATATCAATTTAATTAATTGTGATGCTTCTGTTAAAAAAACACCATTACTTTAAAGTTTCTCAACAACCTACTATTGTTATATGTCTCTGTAGAGCATATCATATTAGTTTTATTTTTAGATTCTACAAAATTTCTCATTTCACATTTGTTGATCAATCTACAACTCAAACTACATTTACTATGTCTGCAAAATGATTTACAAAAATTACTGATAAATTGTCTGCTTCATCTAACTCTAAACACAACAATCAGATATCTCTTCAACTAAACTTCACATCTTATTTTCTGGCTTCCAAATAGATCCTACATCAACTGCAATCATTGCACATTCTCAACACTATTATATATATTTTATATATGTAATTAAAAATATTTTTTGTATCATAACTGAACAAAACAATCATGCTTCAGACTATACTATTTGCACTATTTTTAAAAATAATCTATTACATAGACTTTGTGTTTCTGGCTTATTAAACATTAAACTTAAAACTCTTGTATAAACTTCATCTTTAACATTCAAACAATAAATAACTACAGCTATAATCAAATCAAACTAATTAGTCTAAACAATTAAACTTCTTCTTTTATTTCTCAAAAACAAATTATTTCATCTCTTAATCTTAAACAATAAATTATCCTTACTTTTATTAAACTTTGACAAATAAAATCTGTTGACAAAATCCAACTTTTTATTTTCTTTTTTTTCAAAAAAAAGAAAAATAATAAATAATAAAAACAAAAGAAAAAAGAAAACCAAAGAAATACTAGCAATGATCTTGACTGGTTTAAAGAATATCTAGTAATGAACTCAATAAAAAACAATACCAAATTTAACAATCCTATTACTCAACAAGTTTTTATTTTTATTAAACCATATCTTATTGATATTTATCTAGAAAAAATTATCCAACTAGTATCTGACAAAACTCCTAAATCAAAACTTAATTATAAATATTTAGTTAAAACTTTAGAAGACAAAAAACCTAAATTTTTAACTAATCTTATCTATGAAGCAAATTCTTCAATTAACAAATCAACATCTATCCTATTTAAACTATTCTATTCTTTATTTATTTCTCTTCTTCAAGAATTTACTACAACCCTATTTACTTAACTAAATTATTCAAAAATCTTTGCTTCTTATAGCTCTATTTTACTATATACTACTATTAATCGAAAATAAGTAACTCTTAACTTGGCCTGCTTATATCTTACCTCTACAATAAATACAAAACTATTTATGCAAAAATATTTTATTAGGACCTCAAACTTTATTCTATTTATTTCAAACTACACTATTATATTAGTGAATATAATGTTAATCAGCCACTCTTCAAAATTCAAAATGATAATAAATTTAATATTAACATCTTTCTCAACATTTCTAAAAATTGATTTTTTCAAACATTCCAAATTCCATCTTTAAAAAACTACTTATCAGAATTCAAAATCTGATTTGAAATTTTTTTTAATATTTATAAATGTCAATTTTATAATATTAATTAAAAAAAAACATTTAACTATATCAAATTCCAAATTGCACTCAAACTGTCCAATATTTGCAAAACTTTTTACCTTCTGAATTTAAAATTACTTCTATTAATTCTTTATAAGAGCACTCTAAATTATGTTTTAAAGCAGCTTTATATTATATTTATATATGTACAGTTGAAAACTGTACAATATTACCTAAAGATACAGAGCATAATATTAAAATTTTATCATCTCTCTTCTTTACTGACTCATATAATCATTTTTCAGCTTCAACTAATACATAGTCCAAACCTAAATGGACATATCCTATTCTTTACTTCTTAATCTTCAATAAGGACCAACCTAAAGCTGCTACATTTAACAAACCCACATCTATTACCTTTCTTTAACAACTTATTTCTAATACTAAAAAAAAATTTACCAAACTTAATAATACTAAAACCAACCAAGCATAAGAGAACTACTACTTTTATAACTTTTTCAAAGCTTATCTAAGTACTGCTGCCAGTAATAATCAAATTAACAATCATTATCTACAACAAATTATTAACAAAATTACTAGCAAACCTATTAGTACTGAGTATTAGTCTGAGTACTTATATACTTTTATATTCTTAAAAATGATAAACTCTTTATTTTATTAATTAGAGAATCTTACAACAAAAAATTTTATTCTAAAGCCTAACAAATTTTATATTTCAAATTTAATATTAAATTTAACCTACCTAAAACCAAATCTATATTTTCTATTTTAAACACTTCTATCAAATTAATACTTTTAAAATCCAAAGAAAATAATAATTTATCTAAGCTTTCTAATGATAATATTATTATATTAGAATCAAACATTAATAACACACAGAACAAAATCTATAACCAGATCATGTTACAACTCTTTCTTATAATCCTTTTCAATAAACTCTTCTGTAGAATACATAAAGCAGCCACTACTTCTAAGATAATGATGTCTTCTACACTTAGTAGACCATTTTTAAAAGAGAATGATGTAAATGGACAGATGGTTAAGTCCATTTACGTAGAGGATCAGGTTAATGATGGCCAGACCCAATATACAGGACAGGCTATAGTATCCTGCACAGTTGTACAATCTGAGCATATGGTGAGTAAATCTATAAAAGAACTCTTTACTTTTTTGAACTCCATTTTATCATTTCATATCAAGAAAGAATTACAAAACTAATCTTATAACATACTATATGATCCAGACTCATGCTACAACTTGTGATTAGCATATTTGAATCTATCTCTACTTCCATATCCTTAAACACTTAGCTTCTTTTTAAAACACATTTATTATTACAACTACTCACAACAAAACAATTTCAATTATGCACTTACAATATCAATTAAAATTGATTATAGCAAATACTAGATACATTTTCCAAACAAATCTCAACCTTTATCTAAATATTTCTTTTCACAACTATTAGGCTATATTTATTATCTATCTATATCCATTCCTTCTAAATTTTTTTCAATAAACAATAACACACCAAATACTAATCTAATTATAAAGAAAAGTAACATAGACTACAGTTATTTTCAATTAGTAGGAATCATCTTAGAAGGTCATAATGAAACTACAATAGCTAACCAATACTATGACAACATCTAACTTAATACCTACTACAATAAATTTCTATTTTATAACCATTTACTACTGCTTTCTTATTCTCAAACTATTATTTTTTTTTTACAACTTATTCATAACTTTGGCTATTCATTTGATAATGCTTGTGGCTATATATTAACTATTTCTATTAAAAATGATCATAGCAAAGCTTATGTTTATCTTTTATCTGAAGCTAAACTACTACCTAATCATTTTATCCTACCAGTTCAAGCCATCTGGCATTATCTAAACATTTAGCTAAAATCAAACACATCAACACCTGTCTTCTCTATATCAACACCTTTAGCTGTTACCTCTAGTAATTTAATACAACCCAGAACCTCTAACACCTTACCTCTAAATCTTACAATCTATACTCACAATGTTTGAGGATACAATAAAACCCTCAAACAGCAAGTTTGGGAAGATTATTGTATCTTTCATTTCTTA
>CAJVQA010009434.1:0-12093 GCA_910591915.1 Cetraspora pellucida | reverse complement strand
GTCCTATGTAAATGAAAGTATATAATAAAGGCTTCGAGCCCTACAAGAACAGTTCAGTTAGTGCTTATCATAAATTCACTCCTAATAATTCCCAGTTTAATTATATTATAAAACCTACGATCACAAACACACCACTCGCCAAATCTAACCGCCTCTTATCGTTCGTAGGTTACACGACATATCCGTTTGAGAAGCGACTGACTCGCCGTATCACTCGTGTTAATATCAAATCAGAATCAATATTTAAACACGAGTCGTACATCTTGGTTCATACCCTTACGGTCTAGTGTCCCAAAAAATAATTACAAATAATTTTCGCTAATTAAAGTTTATTAATCTAAGACATAATATGAATTTAGTATAACGTAAGACATACTAAGTTAGGAAATTTGATCCAAGGCCTGTTATAATTACAAAGTGAAACAAAGCGAAAAATCAGCAATTAAAAATTATACAAGAATAAATTAAGCACTACGTACAAGCTGAACATACTAACTTTGGAAATTTAATCTAAAGGTGTGAAACTTTTTAGAATTACAATGCGAAAGATTAGAAATTAAAATTTTATGCAATTATTAACTAAAAAGTTAGAAATTAAAATTAATTAAATTTGATTAAATTGGCTCAAAAAAAAAAAACGATTAAATGGCTTATATACTTGTTGGTAAAATATGAAAAAAAATTTCCTGTATAACCTAATAAAATTGCATTCTTCAAGAACTATATAAAATGTACCGAATTTATTTTGTTCAAAAGTGACTCTTACAATTATTCCTATGTATAAATATAAAATGAAGTTAATCATATTTGTCACTCTTTTGGCCATCTTTTCTACAAGATTAGCTAGTGCTGTTATGACTGGAACCTATTTTGACCGCTATTTTGTAATTTGGTTCGAAAACGTAGATTATAATACAGCAATACAAAACCCTTATTTGCAAAGCTTATAATAGTCCTGAAGGTCTTCTTCTTAATGATTTTTATGCAGTTAGTTCTACATGTGAGGTACATTATGTTTTTCAACTTTATGAATTTTATATTTAAAAATACAGACAAATGATTTATTTGTACATTCTATTATTAGTTCGATTACATTGCCTCAATCTATGGTTCAATTGTTAGTATCTCCAATGGTAATTTCTCTGGATGCAACATTGTTGACCTTCTTGAGAGCAAAGGGATCACTTGGAAAGCTTATTTCGAGAACTATAGTAAATTTATTAATACAATTATGTTTACATTTTTACTTTTGACTCTTATTAACTTTTATATTGTTTTGTAGCTTGCGGCGTTTGTTATACTGATAGCTTTTGCCCCCTGGCACTGATCTTTATACAAGAAAATATGATCCTTTTATTGATATGGAAGGTATAAGAATAAACTCTGTACGTTGTAGTAAAATAGTGGATGCCTCACAACTTGATACTGACATAAGTAACAATCAAGTACCACAATTTGCTTATTACGTGCCGAACCAAATTGACGATGGCCATGATACTAGTTTTAATTATTCGATGACTTGGTTTCAAAGCTGGTTTGACGCGAGACGTAATAATCCCAGCTTTACCATGAACACATTATTTATCATAGTTTGGGCTTGTGGTGTATCAAATAATCATGTCCCCTGCATTCTTTATGGTTCTCCAGTCAATCCTCCATCCAATCATCAAGATAATACCAATTATTCAACTTATTCAATAATGTCTACTGCTGAAGTAAATTGGAATTTAGGATCTTGTAAAAAAAATTAATCTCCGTTTACTAAGTACCTTAAACATCCTTAATGTCACTCAATTTTATTTTTTTATTTCTATAAATCATATTCTTTTATTATTATTATTATTATCATTATTATTATTATTATTTATTATATTATATATTATGTATTATAATCGTTATCATCAGGAGATTAAATAAGGTAGGTATATGCGGTATTCTTTGGCAGCTAAAAAACTGCATAATTCAGCGATTTACAAGTACAACAAACTGCGGAATTAATTATTTTAAATAATTACAGAAATAATCGGTTGTAGAGAAATCATATATAAAGGATAATGCAAAATAATCATCCATAAAAATAATGCGAAAACACATTTTACGAAATTATTATATTAACATAGCGATAGATAAGTACAAATTTAATAAATAAGTATTACATTTACGAAGATAAGGGCACATAAATGATCATTATTCAGCAAACCTTCAAAACGTTAAAAGTGTACTATTCATAAATTTACTCGGATAATCTCACATATTCATATTCAGAAAGTTCTTCAATTTCGTATCGTCATGGTCATTTGCTTTATTTCCGTCATCTCGAATATCAATGAGATCATTTTCACTAGGGATTTGATTTGCATTTAATTGTACCTATAAAAAATAATTTATTAATTATATACTGTAATAAAGTAAAATTCAATAACCATCATAAAGTAATACTTAATAACGATGATAAAACTCAAAGTATAAATAAAAATGAATATGTATCAGGAAAATATTACAACGATTTTTAATGGCATTCTCAGTGCATCGAATGTCTTTATCGTGTGAAGCTAAAACAATACAGCAAATCGCAGTACAAAAGCAATAATTGGCAGGTTTAAACAGTCTTCCTTAGCTTCTCTAGTGTCATAGTTCAAGGCGGAACTACCCTATTCATAGGTCGGATGTAATAGTACTCAAAAGAGGCGTCGGATTTGGTGACTACTAAAGGTGGGTATACTTTATTACAATATTTCGAGACTGTCCTTTTTCTATTTGAACATATTTCTTATATACTTGTTTCTATCTGCTAAATATACTAAAGTACTAATTATACTATATTTGCTAATTGCTATTTCTATTAATAAGGTAGCTGTGCGACACAGCGACACTAGAAACCAGGAATGAAAGCAAATATTGTAGTTAACAAATAGTCTAAGTAACATTCAAGCAAGAACTGATCTAGCACCTCATTAATATATTGTGAAGCATTTGATATACATTACTTAGCAGTTGACTCACATCAGACAATCAAACAGAAGTTTACAAGGTATCATATAATAAATCAAAAAATCTTAGGAAAAAGAATACCAAACATCACATTGCTTACTTTTGTATTCAAATTATACTTTTTAATTTGATGTATATGTGTAATGAATTCATCTGTGAAAAATAACCAACATTTGATGAACACACGGACCAATCAAACTTAAGATTTCGCGAACAATCCCACTTCAAACAGCATATAATCTACACACTCATTACATTTGTTCTTGGTACACCCATTACATTCATTCCTGGTATCATTACATTTGTTACTGGTAAAGATCTTTAAAATAAGACTTTACTAAGCCAATTGATTAGCAACCTATTGTGTTAAAATGTAAAAAGGTCAAAGAGCTTATATGCTTAAATAAATGGTTGTGAGAATGATGCTAGAAGACTAGCTTTTATGACACTTGTAGGAACAGTTAAGTTATCAATATAATGAATCAACAAAAGACAAGATCGTCGTAGACTTCAAAATAATATTGTTAAGAAAATAAACTTAAGAGGTGAATATAATATGTTTTATATATTTACCAGATATAATGTTAAAAATCGCCAATTATAAATGCAAGTATTTATTAATCAGGTGACTCATATTTAGAAATACAAGAAAACAATATATTCACACTATAGTGAAATTCTCTATAGGCTCGAAAATGTTAGACTCGAAAATATTATATAATTAATTCCATTATATCAAAAGTTCACTCTGACAAAGGTGAGCTGTATTTGGTACTGGTTCTTTTCGTTATTTAACTCACGAATATATTTTTAAAACTCTACAACCTTTTGTGGCTTCATTTTAATTATTTATTTATGCTAATTTGGTTCATGATCTAAAGGAGATTCGTTTATAAATCCAGTTACAGTAAAATTTTACTATAACAGATTTATAAATTTTTAATTTTTTAAATTTAGATTATTGAGTTTGTAACACGTAGATTTTGTATGTTAATTATCCAACATTATTTGAACAATTTAATTCCGTTTACTGTTCATTTTAAAACTGATGAAGATTATTATTTATTAATCAAAATTATTTTTAGAATCAGGTCTACTGAATAATTGATTGCGAGGGCAATTAATCGCAACTATTCTAACTATAGTTGTTAGATGAAACTGTTTTTGGGTAATGACGAAAGATGAAACCTAAGCCCAGCGAAAGACGAAACTGACGAAACTCTGACGAAAGACGAAACCCCTGACAAAAGACGAAACCCTTTTACGAAATACGAAACCCTTGACGAAAGACAAAACCTTTGACGAAAGACGAAACCCCTGTCGAAAGGTGAAACCCCCGGCGAAGGTAAAAGCTCTTAGCAAAGTCTGAATTCTCTAAAACTCTGACAAAAGCTAGACCATGTTGATGAACGAAAATATTTGCTTGTGTTAGCATGTGGCTCATATAATGAACATACATACATACGTGCCTGAGCCAGGTTGATAAATAAAATATTTGCATGTGACTATAAACACAACATGAAATAAAAAGATTATGACTTTATGTTTGTATTTGAGTACTTCTAAAAACAAATTAGGAACTTATAATCAAATCAACTTAGCCTTAACAATTCTAAGTCTGAAAAGTTATTTTCTTTTAGAAATGTTTAGTTATATATTAATTTTATTTATCGTTATGTAAAAATTTTAAATAAATTAATACGTATTACTTATGTAATAAGATAGCTGCGTGACAATGTCACGCGAAACTAGGAACGGGAGACGTGAGGAGTATCGGTATTGTATTTAGTAAATATATAATTTGCATATGTGCCATGTTCGTGGTGTGGCAAAAATTCTTTAAAGATTGTTTATGGTAGAATCAAGTTTTAGGGATTAGAAAGGGATAAGTTTATATGGTAAAATTTCTCAACGGAAACTTTTTTTTAAAGTACTAAAGGTGGTTACTAATGCTGATTTTTGAAAAATAAGCAATTTTTGACAAAATGAAAGTTTGTTTTGAATTTTCTTGAGCGTATTATGTTTCACCTGAATTTGAGATCTGATTCGTAGTTTAGGAAATATGCGCAATAAGTAGAGTTGGAAGCATAGAAAATTTTTGGAGGCGCATCCCTTTGCCCCCTATAGATATATATATAATATATCAGAAAATTTTAAAATTAAGGTTTTTAACGATTTTATCACCTCCATCAATTAAAATCGATTGGATTTTTACAGTTTTATCAATTATATTTGATATAAACTATCGCTATCAATTATAACCAATTAGGTTTATATCGATTTTAATTATTAACCATTATTATCAATTTTGATATGAATCAATTATCAACACCACCGTCCATTATAATCGATTAACTGTTTGTAACTGATTATAATCAGGTTTTAATTTATATTTATACGCCACTCTCGATATAACGTAGTACCTCGAGGCATAGTGAGGAATTTTTTAAAATCCGCTTTATTGTAAGTTTTGTTGGTAATATTTATTATGATGTGGATCTGAATCTTGATCCATTATATCAAGATTTTGCTTAGTCTCCGTCATGTCAAGAGTCCGTTATATCGAGAGTGTATAAGCAGGAATGAACTAGTTTATTAACTATGCACTCATTTAAGAGATGTTTCGAGGTTTAATTACGATGTAAGGTACATTATTTTAATGAGCAGTACTAGGACAGCTTATACAAATATAGATTTATTACAAACTTTTAATTATATAATTGCATGAAAGCACCTCGTGTTAGCTAACAATGTAAAAGAAATGGAAAAAATCACCAGAAACCCCTTTAAAGTTAAATACTAAATTAATGAATCAAGCTCGAGGACTAATTTTAACTTTCAGCTCCTGACAGTTCGTAGTGGCGAGAGTAAGAATTTTTAATGGTTCATTCATATCCACCAATTCAATATTATAGTTTTTAAATACTAAAACCATGGATAAAAGTAACTCTGTCATTGCCAACTTTCTTCCAGGACATATTCGCCTGCCTCCACCAAACATCATAAAAGCAAATTTGTCGCCTAAGCTTTTGTCATCTTGATCCTTATTATAAAACCTATCCGGATTGAAAACTTCTGGATCAGGCCAAAATTCTGGGTGACCATGTATCGCTAGATAGTTTATAAGAAAATTTGTCCCACGAGTCCATTTATACCCTGCAATTTCACAGTCTTCAGTAATAGTGCGGAATGCAAAAGGAGCTACTGGCACCATACGATAAGCTTCCTTAATTATGGCTTCACAATATTTTAGTTTTTGGAGGTCGTTGTTCGATATATCAGAAGTTTTAGGCAAAATAAGATCAATTTCTGAAAGCATTTTTTGCTTTACATCTGGATTTTTACAAATAAAGTAGGTTATAAAGCAGAATAAATTTGCAGTCTAAATATAAGTAAATATAAGTTAATAAATACAGAAATTAGTAAATAAAAAAGCAAAATACTAAATGTAAAGCAACACTCACAGTATCTGTTCCACCCAAGAAAGCATCTAATATATTACCTCTGATCTCTTCATCAGCTATTAATTTTAATGCCTCGTCATTTGAATCTTTTGCATTTGTGTTTGCAGTGATTAAAGAAGTAAGCATATCAACTCTCATTTCTGAATCTACTGACATTTTTTTGATATCTTCTTTTCTCTTCCTTATTATTTTATTTAATTTACCAAACAAATAATCACGATTCTTTAAATAAGACTCGTTTTTGTCTTTGACCATTGGAATGTAATGCCTTATAAAGGGACCGAAAAATGAAAAGAATGTGATACATTCAATATACTGTATAATTGATTTGACGAATTTGTCCCCATCCTCGACTAGTGCATCAGAATATTCAGATTTGATACGACTTTGCGTGTTATAATAGGATGCAATTGAATACGTGCGTTCTCCAGTGATTACTATTGAAATAATATCATTTGTATATCTGTGAAACCATTTAGCCAAATCTGTTTCGTATGTCCAATTATCGTTACCATAATTTGAAGTATTTTGATTTCCAAGTGACTGCCAATAACCACTTAATTCTTCATACAATTTAATTGTAGACTTTACAACATTATCCATATATCTTTGTGGCAAAAATGCATCCGTAAAGAATTTACTATTAGATCTCCAACTTTCATAATCATCATTGAAAACGATTCCATGTCCGTACATTCCCATTTCATCCAAACCTTGAGAATATGGAAGCTTCGCATGAAATACTTTACGATCAAGAACTTTATCAATATAATTTGGATGAGAAAGAACGATGTATCTATGACCAAGCATCGCTTCACTAATACCTCCATATTTTGGTTGACATTGTATATAGAATTGTCTTACGTCACTGCCAAGATTATGATAGTTACCAATGATTGGTAAAGGTAATGGGCCAGGAAGTGGATTGGGACGAGTAAAGTATTTGTAATAAAAGTTAAGGACATAGATAATGGTGAAGAAGATGAATAAGTGGAAATAGTCTGTAGTAGTAACGAATTTAATAATACCTTGTTGAATAGCCATCTTTTACTTGGATTATGTACACTTGTACTGATACTTATATTTTTTAATAAATATATTTATTTATTTTTAGAAATGCATTTATTTGTGATGATGATAAATAACGCTAACGTTATAAGATCAATTCAAGACTGCAAAAAAATTTTTAACATGAACCTCTGTTTTGCGAACATTCTTTTTTCCGAAAAAATAATCAATAATAAACTAACTACAGTAATTTATTATATTTACACAATTATGGTTTAATTCTATTCTGAGTCTATTTTTCTTAACCTTTCATTTTTATCTAGCATCTATCTTGATAATTAACATGATTACTCTCGTATTGCGAGATATCGGTAATTTGCAAGAGTCCGAAGATTTACGCCGATCAACCCTATCAGTACTTCGTACTATTTCGTACTAAATTTGTAGATCTTTATTAGGTAAACTAGGTTAGACTTTTGAGTATTTATAATCCAATCATTATTGCAAATCTCACTCGCTAATTAATTGTCTACTATCCTGGTTGAGTATTTCCTTCCGATAGGATTATGGCTGTTTTCAAAAAGATGTGAACAGACACAGATCACGATATCATTGGAAATATACGAAATTTCTCAGATTTTCTGAATTTTCAAAAGCAAGCTCTAATCGGACTTCAACTTTTACTAATCAGAATTTTTCGATTTCCCACATAGGTATATGGATATCGTTGTTCACACCTTTTTGAAAACAGCTGTAAATAATATAACACTTTTGTTTCCCACTTTGGGAGAATATCCGATAGGTTCAATCAGTTGGGGCCAGAAGGGGTTTACTTCTCCTTCCCACCTACTCGGGAAATAGATAATATTTATTTTATTTTCACCCTCACCCTAATATAAAAATTAATCGACGATTATTCTGATGAATTCAATAGGTCTTTAAATTCGTGTTATCGACATTGGATTTTCAGCATTGCAGTAATGCCGATAACACTGAATTTAAAAAACGTATCAAATTCGTCCAGATAATCATCTATAATTTTTATCAATTGTCCCAGAATTAAAGCAGTAATTTTTAATATACAAAAATAGAATCCTTCTATTTTCACGTGAGAGATTAATAATACTAGGGTGAAGGTTACTTGAGTGAAAATAAAATTCTTCTTACTTTGCATTATTTATTTATTTGTTTATCTCTTTTCTCTATATGAGGGTGCAATTGTATTTAATCGTTAATTTTAATCGTTACTGCAGTTTGCAAAAATGTGCGACCTCTGCAAATCATGGTGTCATGTAAAATCGCGGTAAATTATGCGAATTTTCTATTATAAGAAAATCTCACATATTTTACAGCTGTTTTAAATAGTCGTGGAAACAGGGATGTGAATAGACATAGTCTAATCAAAATCTTATTGTTTAATTGTCTAATGCCTATTCAGTATTTATATTAGTTAGTTTATGATATCTAAATTAACCAATCAGCCTATATATTTCTTTGTCTATTAGACTGCCTATTAAGTCTATTGGCTTATTTACAACCATGGTGGAAAGATGCAGACCACTATACATAAGGAGTTCAAGATATTTATATTTCTAATTAAATCTTTATGGCAGGCGTGATATATACCTGTGTGGGAAATGAAGAATCGGGAATTCTGATTAGTAAAAGTTGAAGGTCTGATTAGAGCTAGCTTTGAAAATTCTGGAAATCTGGGAAATTTCGTAAATTTCCAGTAATATGGTGATCTGCACCTTTTTGAAAACAACCATAATTTTTACCAATCAGAATTTCCAAATTCTTCGATTTCCACATCTCTTTGAGGATAATTTTAGACATTATTGCGGTTTGAAAAAAGGTGTGCCATCTGCTGGTCATCGTGTAAATCACTGGAGATTCCAAAATAACTATAAATCGTATTAATTGAATATATTGGTGATAGACAATTTAGAATTTCTAAAATTTCCCACAATCATTATCACGACAATAGTTGGGTCACACCTTTTTGCAACCCTCTATACTTTATATTAATATGATTGTTAGATAATTTAGAATCTCTAAATTTCCCATTAACGTTATAACGAAAATCGTTGGATCACACCTTCCGATATATCGATTAGATCGATATAATCGTTTAGATTGTTTCTAAAAATGATTACATATTTTTAGAACCGATTTTTAATTTAGAACTGATCTAAACCATACAATTGTTTTATATCAAATACTTAAGCGTCCAAATTTCAATTACCTCACTGCTTTCGGATAAGAATAATAAAACAAAGTAGCTATTATAGCGAGCAATGATCAGGAAAATTTTCCGAAATTCTAAATTGTCTATCATTTATATTTTCGGTCTGTTATTTACATTTATTCGAAATAGTAAACTTCTTAAAATCTACAGAATCTTCAATTATCATATGGTATTGTAATTTGCAGTGGTTACATATTTTAGCGAAGCGCAATAACAATTATAGAGCGCATTGTGTTTGTTATTAAAAATTATAGGGTGCATCATGCCATTAAAATTTAAGTCAACAGTTTGTATTCAACCATCTTTTAATTACTAGTTCTTATTTAAAATTTAAGACTCGTTCGAATAATAATTCAGCATTTATTAGTAATTTATTTTATAAAGTGAGTCATATGTTTAATATTGTTATAGAGCTAGACATCAGCTTAAAAACAACACAAATTTGGTTAATCGGGAATGTTAAATAATCAAAGTCACTGCATATTGGATTCACAGCCTTTGTCATAAATGACTGAAATCACAATTTATTAGTTTTATCATATATGCGTAAAATTTGTAATACTTACATAAATTCTTTTTTCTTGCAGTGTTTCTTAATGCACATTTTCTCTCTCTCAGCTTATTATAGAGTCAAATTGGCATCATCGTACTTTGCTCTTTCGAACAAGATGGTATCAATACTAATAAATACACAAATAGAATAAAAGGTGTAAAATAAAGTTATATTAAATAAAAAGAATATACCCAGATTTGTGCAATTGACCGGATATCATTTCACACGTTCTAGCGATAATTCATGTCTATATTCGTGTCAAACCGTATAGTACATATATGGTAATCAGTGATCAAAATTTCAAGACTTATTATGAGAACAATTATGACTATAACATTAGGAATGTGCCGAATATTAGTTGAGATCAATCTACTATAGTGTTTTTCCTTTTAAGAAAATTGAACTATAATAATTGGTTATATGCATGTATTTGTTTATCGAACGGGTCTGATTAGTTAAAATAATTGATCGTGATTATCATTTAGGTCGAAAAATTGTGATTAGCAAGCGATCCAATCATGCTCAATCATTATGGTTAATTGAAATAATCTTTACGCAATTTTGCTGGAGATCCATAATACTGTAATACAAAATTGATACCGTTGTATTAAATTTTAGCCAATCAGCATAAACAATTCTATGATAAAAAAATATGGTCTTGACCATTTCTTTTGTTGCGATGATGAAATCAATTTTTACAGAAGGACCCCAAATTTTCGGGTTGGATATATCGGATTTAGACCGGCATTTAGCAATATAAGTCAACTATTTCTGGGCCAAAATAATCAACTGTGCAGCTTTTTTGATACGTGAGCTATACCTTCATTAGTAAAACTTTTGTGGCCTTATAAAAAAGTTAGAACCAAATTTCAAATCAATTACATAGTATATTCTCAGCACTTTGTTATTTGTTAATTGGATATTAATTATTAATAATTTAGAAGGTCCTATTACTAGTTAATTACTGACAAGTACTTCTGTTAAGAATATTTAGTATTAGATAAAATGCATAATTTAAAAAAGTCCTGATGCATGAAATCCTAAACTTGGTTCTTGATAATGGTTCACTTGACTGTGGTTAGTGTTTCAATTGTGATTCTGACACAATTGGGAATCTGGGAGCACACTCACTCATCTAACAACCCATGGATTTCACAAGTAAAATTTTTTATAGTATAAATGCATGCTGAAGTTTAAGAAGAAAACAAAATATTTATAATTAATGTAATACAAAAAAAAAGTAAATTTAGTAACTAGGAAAACATGTGTTGTTGTAAATCTAGAGTGAATTAAAGAAATTGTCCAATTATTGTCAGACGATCTACCAAAACATACTAATTCATATTACTTTGTATGTATCTATTACAATCTAAAAATAGCCTCTGTAATGTCTTACAAAAAATCATCAATGGAATGACAATCTATCTTGCAGTTGTATGTACCTACCAAGCTTCATCAAGTGCCATAGATCTCATAGCAAAGCAGTATTTACATATGATGATGGTTGGCATCATTAAAAAAGTAAAACCCAAGATGAAATTGTTATTGAAACAAAATCTGAGTTATGAAAATAAAAGAAAAAGTCATCAAAATCTTATAAGAAGCATTCAAATTCTTCTTTTTTTTTAGTAGTATTCTTTAAATATAAGTTGGGTTTTCTCTGATAAAAAAGAATAGTACATAGTTCTTAGAAGTACATAATTCAGAGAATTCGTAATTCAATTAGTGTATTTATCTTATATAATAAATTTAGGCTGAACTATAGTTTAGCATGTACTAATGCATGCAATTGTCACAATGTGATATCATCAGATTGGTAATATGCTGTG
>CAJVQA010009433.1:0-12093 GCA_910591915.1 Cetraspora pellucida | reverse complement strand
GGTTCTATGTTGTATTGGTTGCTTATTTCTATATCTGGAGTTTGATTCTGTAGCATGGTTGTTTGATTTCCTTTTATAGCTATGTAAGCTTGTATGTTATGTAAAATAATTACTGTATTGTTTTTTTTTCTCATGATATTTGTTGAGATGTTGCTGTTGCTGGTTTGAGTTGTATTGTTGTTGTGCTAGTTTACTTGAGATAACATCATTGCTTGTTTTGTAGAGGGTATGCTATATCGCCTACTTTTGTTGCTAGCTGGAATTTGAGAAGGAACAGTATGTCTTTTTTTATTGTATGCATCTTTGTATATGGCATCTAAGTTGGTACGATGTTGTTGCTGTCTGGTAGGATATTTGTGGTTGCTACTCATCATGCCTGAAGTTTTTGCTTTGTAACTTTGCAGTACTACTGACCTTGATAGCCTTAGTTTGCCTTCATAATAAAATGTATTGAATTTTCTTTTTTTACTTTTGTCTTGTATAGTTAAAGAGGTTGTATCTTTGCTTTATATCTTGTATGAGTAGTTTTTCTGCCCAGAGTAGGCTTTTTTATTTAGGTTTTCTTCTATTGTATTTACTATTTTTTGTTTTTTGTTTTTTGCCTCTGCTGATTTTTTATATCATAGTATATTGTTCCTTAATATAGTTAAGAATTTCTTTATTATTGTGTTGTTTTTGAGTTGAAGATATCTGTATTTTTGTTGTTGCTAAATGTGAGTTTCTACTTTTAAAGTGAAAGTAGAAGTATTTAGTAGATTTTTCTCTTAATTTTATCTAGTTTGCTTTTAATTGACATTGCTATCTGTTTGCCAATTCTTCTAGTTCTATTTGAATTTGTGAATTTAGTGTATCTAGTGATATGTAAAGATGTGTTTGGTTAGGGTTCTTGTTAATGTCTTTTTTATTTGACAAATTTTCTTATTTAGTCTTTCAATTTTGTTTTCTAAAGCTTTGGATTTTTTGAAAGCTTTAATAATTGATTTAATATAGATCTTATGCATATCTTAGTCTGTTGCAAAGGTTGTATTCTTGATTTCTTCTAGTACTTTCTTCTTCAACAGACTGTTCTTAAAGGAGTTTATATCAAATCTCCAGATAGTAGAATGTTTGGGATCCTGTTTTAGACTTAAAGTACATTCAACCAAAAGATGGTCTGAGTTTTCAAATTTTGTTTTTGTTTTTGATTTAAAATAACTATAATTTTCATCTATAAAAATATAATTTAACTGAATAGCAATAATTTAATCATTATATGTTTTTTGATAAAATATAAAAAAAAGTTTTTATAGAGAAAAAAAGGCTAAATCAATATAGTCCTTTGTTATTTCTTTTAACAAATCTCTTAAGAGGTCATTCTGAGGAGTTGCTTGACTCTTTTTATTTATTTTTGAGTTTAAGTTTGTATTTAGATCTCTTGCTATAATATTGATAATATTTTTTTTTTTTCAGTATTAAGATGACCTCTTTGGTCTGAGCTTTTTATTAATGCTTATAGCAGGTACATGTTTTATATAGATGTATCTATAATGAACTATTAGATGAGTGTACAACTGGCTACACATATAATTTTTCTATATTACCTATTTAAGAAGTCTGCCTGAGGGTTCTCCACCAGTTGCCGTACCTAACACCTCTGCTCAGGTGTTCTATTTAAATCTTCTGATCTAACCCTAGTATTAATTTCACCAGGTCACAGACCCAGATCTATTCGCTATCGACCATAGGACTTTAATTCTTAAACTATTTTTATCCTCGAGGTAAACCTACCAGAGCGAGCTATATTCCCTTTTACTGCTAACCTGGTTTGACACTATGGCCGAAGCCAACACTTGCAATCAGAGTTACCTCTTAAACTGCTATTACCCTTGTAAAGTTCATCCAAACCCTGGTACCCATCTTTCTAACTTCTTTTTCATCATCTCCTACTAGCCGCAACTCAGAACTAACTGACTCCCCAGACTCCCAATTCATATAGCCCAGTATGATATACTTATATATCCTTTTCTTCTGGTGATTCCAGCAGCCTGGTTGGTCATATGCTCTTCTACACATTTTTGTTATCCGGTTTATCTGACAGTTCCTATGAAGGTGTTTCATAGGCTTCCATCAGTTCAATGGCACTATCGAAAGTTTGTACTATCTCTTTACTCAGGATTTCCAAGTGAGTTTCTGTCTCTTCAGTTTCTTAGCCTTCTACGCCCGGTGGTCTTATCATGGGTTTGCCTGAAGTCTTATACAACATCAGTTTTACATTCCTCTATGTACATGTACCATGTAACATTACACTTCACATAGATGCTCTAAGCTCCCAATGTCAGGTGGGACCTGACTTGATGTACTTAAGATTACAGATACCAAAACCCAACTGATTGGCAAAAGACAGTTACTGTAATACAAATATAATTTCCAAAATTTGTCATTTGTGGGAATTGAACCTTAGATCTGCCATTTGAGGGTTGACAACCTATCTACTTCACTAGGTCACCACACCCTTATTGATAATGTTTTGTTTTTTGTCTACATTCTATTTGTCAAAGAATGCAGCTCTGTCTAAAGCATTTGATGATGTGTATATGTTAATTATATAAAAGAAGAGTTTTTTAAAGATAAAGCAGATAGAAATAATTCTATCTTTATGAAACTTCTTGGTATTTTGAAACTTTATCTTCTTATTTTTTGCTAATATTGCTATTCTGTCTGTTTAAATTAAGTCAAAAGACTATTGATCTTTTAGAAATCATTATGTTGCAGTATTGAATATAATTGTTTTCTATAAAAGAATAATATTTAGTTTATATGATTTTAACAAGGTTAATGTTCTAAGTCATTTTTTCAGATTATTTAGTTCTATAATATTTAAAGTACTAATTTTGATTAATGTATTGTTTATAAAAAATTAATGATTTTTAGAGCTTTCTTAGGCTCTTTGTTTTGGTTTATTATTTTGATTCTCTTTGTTGGCCATGCTATAAGGTTTTGCATTTTTGTGTTTTCTACTTTTTCTTACTACTAATATAAAGGCTGCATTTTCAGGACTTTCTTGATTGCTATATAATTATTTTTCTGATTTGTATCAAGATTTTTCAAAACTGAGTTGGTGGAGCAAGCATCTATAATTAGTTTATTATTTGCAAATAATTCTGTTTTGGCATTTATTTCATTTGCAACAGGGTTTTCTTCTGATTCTGTTGTTTGTTCTTAGTTAAGTGTTGTCTCTGTATTAATATGTTCTATAGTTTCTTAGACTATGAGATTTTCCTTGTCAGTATCTATTTGGAGCTTTATAGTGATCTTATCTAATATTTCATTTAGGTTCTTCTTTTTGTTTTTAAGTTTTTAAAAGTGTTGTCTTAACTTTTTTGCCTCTTGAAATTGTAGACAATTCTTTTTGATATGACCTGTTTGGTCACAGAATTAGCACACCTTTGGTGCCTTCTTCCATTCAGTAGTAACTTTATTATCTTCAATATATGTGAAATAAGAAATTGTCTGTTCTAACTCTGAGTTATCTGTATTGTCAAAAATAACAATCTATTGGTCTGTCATATATAGAGTACTTTTAATAAGCAACAGTTTGATTAAGGCAATTTTTTCAAAATTTTTAAATACTTCTTTAACCAATATAAAAACTTGTTTTTTGGTACTTAAAGAAATATTTCTTACTTTGACTGAAAGAAATAACTTGTGTGTATCTGTAGAAATATATCTATATTAAGTTTCATTAAAGATTCTAACTCCTTTGATTGCATAATATGCCAGTTGGTCATAATTTATGAATATGATTTCAAGATAAGATTTAGGCCCTTTCTAAAGTGCTGTTTAGCAGCTACTATGTCTTTTTCTAATTCTTTTTTTTTTTTGGTATTAAGATAACCTCTTTGGTCTTTTGACTTTTATTAATTACTTATCAGTATTTGGTTTAATGAATCACTACAGAAGAGAGTACAATTGGTTACATATGTAACTTTTCTATATTACCTATTTAAGGAGTTTACCTGAAGGTTCTTTACCAATTGACATATTTAACACCTCTGCTTAGGTGTTTTACTTTAAACCCTTTAAATCTGTGACCTGTATTAACTCACTAGGTTATACCCAGATGCCCAGATGCCCAGATCATTGTCTCAAACTTAGGACTAATTTATCTTCAAAGTAAACCTTAGAGCCTTCTGTACCCATTTTTATAGCTAATCTAAGTATCACTATGGCAGAACCAACACTTGTAGTTAGAGCTAACCATTAAACTGCTATGCTTTTGTAGAGTTCACTTAGACCCCAGCATCTATTTTATAGCATAACCCTAGTACTTTAATATATTTCTGCCTTTTCACTTGCCTTTTTACCAAACTTCTAATCCAGATAGCCTATGTAGAACTATGATCAGTCCATCAGTATATCAGGTTGGTCTGATATTCTTTTTCTTTAGTTTGTTCTGTTAGCCTGGTTGGTGGTACTTCCAAGACTTCCAACCTGAAAGTTCTTGCCTGTTTAGCTACTATGACCAGATACTATGATCTTGGTATCTGTTTTTCTAAGCTAGTTTTTATAGTAAGGCCATCAAAGATCCAGCTATCTCTCTATTTAGGTCTTCTCAAATGAACTTCTTGTTACCTAATTTCAATAGATTTACATGGCCACAAGAGCTTATCTAGTGTTTGCATCACCCAATTTGTCAGTTTGCATTTCTCTGTGTAATGCCATACTTATACAGATGCCTCATGACCTGCCAGTTATGCTGGTGTGATCTCTATTACAGATATCCTAACCCTATCATTAGTAACAGTTGCTATAATATGAATATTACATAGGTGATTGTCCAAAATTTTCACTATTAATAGAATTTAAACACCCAACCTATCACTTGGAGGTAACAACTTGACCACTTCACTAGGTCACTACACCCTCTGTCTTTTTCTAATTTTTTATATAAAGAAATCATAATTTCATTTAGAGAATTATAGAGACTAGGAATTTCAATAATTAGTGCATTGTTATTTTTAGATCTAACTTGGTTTCTAGATGAAAAAGCAACAAAAGTAGATTTTTCTTTTTTCAATTTAGCTATCAAGTTTGTGTCTTGTTTAGTTACTAAGATATAGCTTTAAGTAACTTTGTCTGCAAGTTGAATTTTTATAATGATATATGCTTCAGTTGTTGTATATGACATGTGACTGTTTTTGTTATTGTTTTTATTTTGATCACCTGTTTTATTTTTATGTCTGGACATGTTTTCTAAGGCCCAAGCACTTTTTTCATTTTGAATTATGTTTTCTAACCAGTCTTTATCATTTTGAACTACCACTACTAGCACTAGATCCTTATCTTTCACTGGTTCCATATTTTCTTAAGTTGTTGAAATAAATTTGTTGTCTATGCTGTTTATTTTTTTAGCAAGAAAGTTGTTTATATTTTCTTTTTTTTTAAGGTTAAATTTTTGTATTTTGAAAATTTTTTTGTTGACAGTGGCTCCACTCTGAGAAAAAGCTTTCTTTTTCTTAAAACAAGAGCTTTAGCTCTTGTTAGTATCTTATTTGATAAGTTTTAGATTCTTTTTGTTAAGTTTATAATTGTTATTTTTATTTGCCTTTTCTGCTCTGATGTGAAACAGAAAAAAGTTTTTTGTTACTATATATTTTCTATATATTACTATAGTTATTTTTAGTTGTACTTAGAACAACATCTGTAAAAAGGCTTCTAAATATTAAATAACCTTAGAGAGTTTTGTAAATATATATATAAGTTATACAATAATATTTGTTTTATTTTTAGTTAATATATAAGTTATTGCACAATAGAGCGCCAAGTACTAGTAAAAATAGAAAGATACAAAATTAGTTTATCATTTAAACACAAGCATTATTGATAAAATGCACATGGAATTTCTTAATTTCTATTGCATTTTGAACATTAATATGGTTCAAAATGATGTTATAACACATAGTAGCTCTAAAACCAATTAATTATTAGGTTAAAAGCTATAAAAAGAATAGTTTTTTGTTCTTCTAAAAGGACAGTTCTTGAATAGTTTTTGAAAGTCTGCTTTTATATATATAAAAAGCTTCTTATAATAATTATTTAACTAACAACGCTTTAATAAAATAACCTTTAATTATTATTTTTTAAATATTATTTATAAAAACTATTCCATATTTTATTCTTTATTTTATTTTTTATTATATTTTATCTTTATTTCTTTTATTTTTTTTTTTGTTTTTTTTTTGTTTTTTATAATAATATAAAGTGAAAAGCTGGTTTTTTTAATTAGTTATTTGGCAAATACTAGCTTTATATTATTGGAATTTAAAGATCATATATAGCTGTTAATAGTCTAATTATTAAGGCTTTTCTTCTTCTGGTTATACTTTACAAATATTTCTAAGTTTTAAAGTTTGATAATTTTTGTAGAAGGTAAACATTTTGTTATGCCTAATTTACATAGACTAGACAGTAAAATTAGTTTAAAATCTGATCTTATTGTTGTACCTTATAATGCCTAAAAGGCTATTGAATTTAAATTCTACTTTTATATATTTATTTCTTATCTTTATTTATTTTTATTTATTCTATTTTTCTTTAAATTAAAGATCTTTTACTTAGCATTTGTGTATTTTAAATTACTATAACTTGCTAGTTTTTAGTAATTTTATTACAATATTCAGATGTTCAGATTATCATCTTAATCTTAGAACTAATTTATTCTTAAGATAAACACTCAAAGCTTTTTGTATCTATTTTTATAACTAATTTAAGTATTGCTATAATAAAACTAACACTTGTAATCAGGGTTTAACTATTAAACTATTATGCCCTTGTAGAGTTCACTCAGACCAGTATTTATTTTTCCAAGCTAGTCTTTACAGTAACACTGTTAAAGATCTGGTTACTTTACTATTTAGATCTTTTCAAATAAACTTCTTGTTATACAATTTCGATAAATTTATACAGCTACAAAGACTTATTTAGTGTTTGCATTATCTAGTTGTCAGTTTGTATTTCTTTATGTAATACCAACATTGCACAGATGCTCTATGACTTGCTAGTTATTCTGGTGTGACTGCCATTACAGATATTTTAACTCAATCATTAGTAACAATTGCTATAATATGTATATTATAGGTAATTATTCAAATTTTTACTATTATAAGATTTGAACATCCAACCTATCACTTGGAAGATTGATAACCTGATCACTTCACTAGGTCACCACACCTCTTTTGTTTTCATTATGAAGAAAGTTTTCTTTATAAAAATTTAATAAAACATTAGTATATAAAACTAAATATGTAATAAAATAAACCAAAAAGCAAAAGTTCATAATATAGTAAAATAGAAAGTGAGAGTTTATAAAATGGTAAGATGAAAACTAATCTTTTTTTTTTTGATATTAAGGTGACCTCTTTGGTCTTTTGACTTTTATTAATCATTTATTGGTATAGTAGTTCAATGAACTACTACAGAAGAGTGTACAATTGGCTACATATGTAACTTTTCTATATTATTTATTTAAGAAGTCTGCCTGAAGGTTCCTTATCAATTGTTGTACCTAACACTTCTGCTTGGGTATTCTACTTTAAACTCTCTGAATCTGTAATTTGTATTAACTTACTAGGTCATACTCAGATGCCCAGATCATCATTTCAACCTTAGAACTAATTTATTCTCGAAGTAAACCTCTCAAAGCCTTCTGTACCTATTTTTATAGCTGATCTAGATATTGCTATGGCAGAACTAGCACTTGCAGTCAGGGCTGATCATTAAACTGCTATGCTCTTGTAGAGTTCACTTAGACCTCAGCATCTACTTTATAGCATAACTCTGGTACTTTAGTATATCTTTGCCTTTTCTTCTACCTTTTTACCAAACTTCTAATCTAGATAGTCTATATAAAACTATGACCAGTCTATTGGTATATTGGGTCAGCCTGATATCTTTTTTCTTTAGTTTGTTCTGGTAGCCTGGTTGATAGTACTTTTGAGACTCTTAACCTAGAGGTTCTTGCTTGTCCAACTACTATAACTAGGTACTAAACCTTGGTATCTGTTTTTCTGGCCTAGTCTTTACAGTAGAGCTGTCAAAGATCCAGCTATCTCTTTACTCAGGTTTTTTCAAATAAACTTCTTATTACCTAATTTCAATAGATTTACATAGCTACAAGAACTTATCTAGTGTTTGCACTATTCAATTTGTTAGTTTGCATTCCTCTATATAACTCCAACATTGCACAGATGCCCTATGCCCTCCCAGTTATGCTGATGTGACTGTCATTACAGGTATTCTATCCCAATCTTTTTTTTTTTTTTTTATTCTTTGGCAGCCTTGTCATAAACCTTTATTAAGATTCTTGTATCTATGTTACATACATTTTAACTTAAGTTTCTGGTCTGACATCCTTCAGCTGCTTCTTTGAATGCTCAGAGGTGGTCTGCCACACTGGTTAGAGATATACCCAGATCCAGGGACTGTACCAAACTAGCCAATGAGGCCATATGTAAATGGCCTTGATTAGTGTTCCAGCCTGGGTCATGGGTCAGAAATTGCTCTAACTCAGGTCAAATGGGTCAAGATTCGGGGATAGTAAAAAAATATTTTTTGTTGATTTAAACCTTTTTTTTTTTAAAAGAAAAAGACGATACTATATAAATTTGAACTTACAGTATTAGATATTGGATTTTATAATTTTTTGCTTATGCGATGTATCGCTACTTATAAGATCATGCGTAACGTTAAATCAAAATAATAATAAAAATATGTTAGTTTAAGGTTAGGGTTAGTATTGGACTAGAGTTAGATGTAAGTTTAGAAAATAGAGATTTTAACCTAAAATTTTGCAAGGAATTTTTTAATTAAGGAGTAAGAGGTAGTTTCATATGCAAAATTTTGAGTTACAGACAATTATTCAAAAAGACTGATTTGCTTCGATTTCACGTTACACCTGATCTTGCATTCAATCAGGGGTGGCGATACATCACTATTGTGATAAATTGCAATATCCTTAGATATTACTGTATTACATAAAAAAAAATTTATTTGATCACTAATTTTTATCAAATTATTACATTTTGATATTGAAAGTTCAAGATTTACAACATCACCACTATGTAAAATCTCATTGAGTAAGTTTTTTTGCGAATGAATTATTTGATCAGAAACCTGTTTTTGAGCTTTTAATAAATGAAGTTTTTTACATTTTAATAACTAACCTTTTATCATCTAAGTCAACAGTCTTCTTCATACGTAATAATTACATTTTTGGTGAGTTTATGTTTATCAAGTTCAGCAACTTTTGTAAAGATTAAATGGATTTCTTTTAACAGGGCCTTCCACGTAAAATTTTTTTTTTTATTTGTTAGTAACCATAACATTATACATAATTACATCATAATGTATTAAATCATGTGTTATGCATTTTTTTTATTCAACAAATACAACCCATTTTTATTCTCACAGTTATTATTTCTTTACTCATTTAATAATAAGTATTTAATTCTTTATAGTGTTCATAAAGATTCTAATGGCTTATTAAAATCTTTCAGGTGATTCCTTATATTTGCCCACTTCACTATACTTCAATTTTTAGATTTTAACAATATATATATCTTTTTTCTTTTTTTCTAAAATTTTAAATGTTTAATAGTTCAATTTTAATTGACATTTGCTTAGTACTTGACCTAAATTCATAACTATTCGCCTAATTCAATAAAAATATAATAAGTTACTAAATTCATTAATTTTAACTATTTAGATACAATATGAAATTTTTTATTACCTTAGCCAAAAACATGTGACATAGGCCAAAGCTTGAGAGCCGCTTTAAGAAGCAAAACTGATTCAACGAATTGTGAATTAAGATGTATTCTTTTTTCAGTGATGGTAAGACCTGCTGACGAAAAAAAACATTCGGATGGTACCGACGTAGCCAGAATAGAAAGGTACTTGTGTGCAAGTTTTGCAAGTATAGGATAGTCGGCTTTTCTTGAAGCCCACTACTGAAGTATGTCTGTTTTACTTTGAACCCTTGGTAATAATAAATAGGAGTTAAATTCATGGTTAGCAATGTTATTGTCATTTTGGCTTGAATATTCTTGAGCCACAGAACTAGAAAAAATATCTTCACTATTTATGTTACTAGGTGCTGCATCTGATAAATTATTTGATTCATAATAATTAGTAGCTAATTCAAGATACTCTATACGTGCTTCTGAAATAGTACTATGTCTTTCATCTTCTGAAAATATTTGCATGTTTTTTGTTCGCAGATCAAAAAATACTGCAAGTCGAATTGGTTTCGTTGGTTCTGAAAATCGTTCCTGAATAAACTCAATAAGAAGATTTTTGAATTTTCAAAATCACTATCATTTGTTATTGCACAATTAAGTTTTATTTTAATGAAATTAATTGCAAACCACGCTTGAGAAAGTGTTGGATACTGTGAATCTGATAATTTTTTTGAAATAATTTTGTAAAGGTACAATAACTTTACTAACTCGGTTATTTTTTCCCATTGACACGATGATAATTCTTTTTCTTCATAACTTCTTAATGAAATATTATCATTTATTTCAACTAAAAACGATTTATACTTATACATTGCTGGCTTAAGAATTGTTAATTGTTTTAAAAGATAAAATATCGAATTCCATCTCATAGAAACATCGCAAACTACAAAAAGAAAGTTATTCCAGTCTTCCATCTCCATTTGAGCTTCCAAAAAAAATTGTTTTTGCTTTGGGCTTCTACTAAAGTGAGATACAACGTTTTTATATTTTTTTATTAAGTTAGTAATTTCAGGGCAACCTTTTAATGCATCATTAATTGCAAGCTGCAAAGTATGGCCAAAACAATAAACTTTAAAAATTCCATATTTTCGCTCTAATTTTTTCTAGACAAGATTTAATGTTTGTCACATTATCGATTGTACCCCTAGTAGTTATACATTTAAGCTGGAAACTATCTAAAATTTCAGTGATTTTATTTAAAAGACACTCAGAAGTATGCAGATATGGGAGATATGAAATGTTACCAATCATTTCTTTTATTTAAAAACTATCATTAATCCAGTAAAGAGTAAGTCCAATATACAGATCACCATTATTTGACATCCACATATCAGTAGTAAATGAAATATAACTAACTTCAGAACTATCTTGTGCATATTCATGAAGGTTTTGCAAAACCTTATTCTCAGAATTAATAAGAATCTCTTTTAAACGATCATTACCAAGTATATTAACTTGAACATCTAGTCCTTCAATTATTCTTTTAAATGATCGTAATTGTATAATCGAAAATGGCTAAAGTTCTTCAATGATGAAAGCAATTATGTTATTATCAAGATTTTTTTGTTTAGGGTTATTAAGCACATATTTTTTTATTTTATTGAATGTTTGTATTATCATTGGTTGTGAGGATTCTGGTATTATAGAAAATTCACAAACATTATCCTTTACTACAACTTTTACCTGATCACCTTCTATCATGGCTTGTGAAATATGGTGTTTATTTCTTAAATGACACCATAAATTCGAAGTAGAACCATCCTTTAGATATTTTATTTTTGAAGTGCAAGTTTTATGATGACAGATCTGATACTCAAGATTATTAATTAATTTCATTTCATAAAACTCTTTTACAGAACTACCACCCAGTCTTTTGACCTTTTTTCGTTTGACTAGAAATTTGCTGCTGGTTTGTGATATGAAAGACTGAAGTGAATTTTCATATCTATTCATACCATCAGATTTTGACTCATCTAGATTACCAGCTTCAGGCTCTAACATCGTATCATCTTCAGGCTCTAACATCGTATCATCTTTAGGCTCTAACATCGTATCATAATCAGGCTTGAACACCATATTATCATCAGGCTTGAACACCATATTGTCTTCAGGCTCTAACATCGTATTATTTAAAGATTTATCGCTCATTTCTCTGCTTGGCTAATTTAAATCCAGAGAACCGGTGACCAATTCTGTAACTCTCTCTGTAGATCACTTGTACCAAAATTTTACTAAAAAATATTTAATTATTTCTCAATATTTTATTAAGTAAACCTTACTTGTTCCCTTAAGTAAAGTTGTTGAGCACACTTTTCTC
>CAJVQA010009432.1:0-12094 GCA_910591915.1 Cetraspora pellucida | reverse complement strand
CCACAATACCGATAAGTGATTAATAAAAGTCAAAAAGACCAAAGAGGTCACCTTAATACCAAAAAAAAAAAAAAAAACAAAGTTCTTATATATTATTTTTAGCAAAAACTCTTTCTACAAATCCATTATATAAAAATTAACTAAAAAATTTGTCTGTCTAAAAACACTTATAACTATTTATTTTACTAAAACACCTGTCCTGGTTTCTTAAATAAACTTGTTCAGCTCATCATTTTACATATATCTTGCAAATATTAAGCTTCTATATTTTAAACTTCTAAGAAAACTGTACTGATGGCCTTTGGTCTCCAGTTTATAACTTTTAATTTTCTTGCAGTTTTTAATGTCTTAATCTGTTCTATACTCTTAATTAAAGTTATAATACACAGTTATACAGTTAAAATAAGCTCTAAACGAAGATTTTTGATCCAATATTAGTTGAACTACAAACAAATTCAATATTTATTCTTTTGCAAAACTTTTTTTTTACTTTTTGTCTTTATCTCATTCCTTTTTTCTATTACATGTTTTTCATATAACCATACAATCATTTCCAAATTCATATCTTATTAATTTATACCAACATCTGTAACCAACCTATTTATAGACATTCATTCAACACAATCAATTATTAGTATATTTGGTTTTTATTTATATTACATAATAATTTGTATTACAAATTATAGTTGTATCCAGTATCTGAGTTATAGTAGTGACTCTAACCATTCTAGTTATACTCTAGCACTATTCTAGTGATACCTCCATAATACAACCCTTGTTTTTATCTATTACTCTTGCAAAATTAACACTTATAATCATATTTGTTATTTAATAAAGTTCTTTAAATCTTAATTCTCTCTTTCTTTCTTCTTATCTAATCTGCAAATATTGCAAAATGTCTACATTAACTCATCAAAAACCTGTTACTGCAAATCTTGATTACTTTTACTAAAACTTTTTTGACAGTTTTGGAATTGCTCTTTATGAAGAAGAATAAGACAACAAGGCTTGTTCAATTCTTTTTAAAATCTATTCAACTTTCTGTTTAACAAAAAATCTTAAATCACATAAAATTACATATTTTTTTTAAGCTTTCTTCTTTATCTCTATGATTACTTGGCCTTGTGGTAAATATTAGACTATAATTATCTCACTTACAAATACCAACCACATTCAAGCTACTGATTTTACTACTGCTCATATCAATAACAACTTCAAAAACTCAACAAAACAAGCCAAGATCTTATATTTAACATTTTTTTTTCTACCAACAATGTTTCTCTATCTCCTATACTTGACATACACTATTATATCTGTTCAAAATACTCTGTTTTAATTGGTTGTACTAAGAAAAATGAGCATCATTATTCTATCAAAAAATATGTTACTAAAAACAATGAAGTCTATTATCTTATCTGTATAACTGCCTTATCTCAGCATAAAGCTAGTTTATTTTAAACTAAATAAACCTTACTCAAACTTTTCAAAATATCTTATTAGAATCTAATCAAATCATTAACCCCAATGCTAATTTCTCAAACCAAACTTCCTCTACTACTTCTGATCTTATTAATTCTTTTTTTGCTACAACCACTTATACTAATTCTATTTCTAATCAACCTCTTATTACTAATATTTCTGATAACCCTAATCTAAATTTTAACAACTTAACAATACTAATCAACCTGACAGTATCTTTAACAAATCTTCTCTTCAAACTTATTCTAGTATACTTAAGCCAAAATTCAACTTCACATATAACTGGCTTGCAAATTTTTCAATTACTAAAGAAATGCAATTCAACAACAAATTACAAATTACATTCTCTCTTTAACTCTTTACTTTTCTCAAAAAATTTTTCTATAATTTTTATATTGGTAAAAAAATTAAACCAGCTACCTCTACTCAATTTGCACTTAAGGTCTTATTCTACTATATTATTTATATTATGGCTAAACAATGACTAGAATTCTTAACTGATCTTATCTATAGTAACAATCCCAATATTGACAAAAGTGTTACTATTTCATTTAACTTACTTGAATCTATTTTCAAAAACTTATTGCTTAAATTTACAACTGTTCTTTTTATAAAACTTAACTATCTTGAAATCTTTGCCTTACTAGTTATCATTTCTTTATATACTGCTCACAATCATCTTCATCTCTGTCTTAATCTTGTATGACTTAATCTTTTTTATCTAATAATTATCAATTAATCGATTACCAAAAATTTGCCAAAGATTTAAGCTTAGACCTAAAAGATTCAAAATTGAATCTTTCACTCAAACTACCGATCTCAATCAAAAATACCTTACTATTTAATCAGATACTAGATTTAACATCAAGCTCTTTTTCAATGTTTCAAAAACTCTGTTTCTTAAAAGATTCTGTATTTTCTATCTAAAAAACTCTCTTGATCACTTCAATTTTTGGTTTAAAACCTACTACTCTCCTTACATTTAACAATTTTTTTTACTATTGACAAAAAAAAAGTCAAAACTTTTCTCCAAATTCAATTCCATTAGCACTTTATTCTTCAACTTACCAAGCACTTTTCTGAATTCTACATATTCCAAAAACCTAATTCACTTCATGAATAATGTAAGAAAGCATCTTGTATTGCAAATTTCTATTGCTTTACTTGTGATAACAAATCATATCAATATCTCAATAATAAAAAATTCAATGACAGCACTAAACTCTTTAATGACATACTAAATAAATCTTGCTTATCATTTCTATTTAAAGAAAATAAAACATGAATTTATTCTATTTTTAATACTACACTATTTCATAAAAACAAAGAACATGCTGTCTCACTTTACTAACCTATTTCTATCAAAGCCCTGGACAAGTTGGCTAATCAAACTGAAGACTTTGTTTATAAACAAAACAAAGTTAAAACAAATTCTAAATGTTATAATTATTACTTTTACTGCTATTTTTTACTATATTACCAAATTGCAATAAAAAATTACAACATACAGTCTCTTTTCAAGAAGAAGATAATTAATTTATTAAGAAAAAATATTATTGATACTAAATTTCTTATCTAAATTATTACCTACGTTGATGTTGTCAAAAATCAAAAATCTATTTATTTACAATTGTCAAATATTTTAATGACACTGCCTATCCAGCAGCTGAGAAGTTTTTAGCAAAAAAAATTTCATCTTGACTTTCAACCAGTCTTTATTCTTGACTCACTCTTCTTATAATTTTCTTTTTAAGTTTTTTGTCTTTACAACTAACATTAAAGCAATCATCATCTTATTAAAAGAAACAACCACTGTAGTTAATAAGAAAAATGAAATAAATAGACAGATGGACAAGCCTATTTATGTGAAAGGCCAGGATAATAATAGTTAGACCCAATGTACAGAACAGACTATGGTACCTTGCACAGCTGTAAGAGCTGAGTATACAGTAATCAATTCTGTAAAGACAATTTTGAAAGATCATTTACAATATCTTTAATCTTCTATAATCTTTAGACATGCTTTAACAAATTTCTTTTCTATTATTATTTATCATTTCTCTCTTATGATCAAACTATTCAAACTCTAATTCAGCATGTTGACAAATATAACAACAACAAAACTGTATCTAGCATCACATTTTCTGTTAATTTATCTTATAATAAAACTTACATATATCTTCTTAATAACACTCTTTTACCAGATCATATTGTTATTGCCTCATACCTTCTTTCTATATTCTATAATCTTCCTCTTAGATCTAACTCTTTTAATTCCATTTCTATTTCATCTGATTTATTTTTTAACAACCATTCTTCAATCTTTAGTTGTAATTCTTTCACATTTCATCCAATCCAACTTTATATCATCTCAATTTAACTATCATTATACACAATATTAGAGGCTTCAATGAATCTACCAAAAGAGAAACATGGTAATATTATTGTTTTAACTATAACATATCTATTGCAAATATTACAGAAACTAAAATTTCTGACAAAACTAATCTCTTCTTTTGTAATAATAACTTTTTTATCTACTATTAATCTAACTTTTCTACTTCTATTGAAAGAACTGCTATTATGATCTGCAATAATCTTAAACTTTATATTTACAGTATTTATACCCATTCTGGAGGTGCTATAGCACTTAATATCTTCTTTTGAAATAATATTAAACTTCATATTATCTTAGTGTACCTGTTATCAACTAACATGTTTACTTAAAATCAAACTCAAAATACTGTTATTAACTGGATCCAACAAGCTTCTCAATTTTACATTTTTTCTATTATTCTTGATGATTTTAATACACAAGATAACATGAACAGTTTTTCTTCTAAATACAAATTTATCAACTTTCTTAACAACACCAATATGTATGATATTGAAGCTTACTTTAATAACAAACATTCTATCTGATCTAGCAATACTAGCAGTAGTCATATTGACTATATTTGAACTGACTAATTCAATATACAATTTCTCCTTTCTTATATCTTGATAACAGCCAAACTTCATCTTCTAGTGATCATCTAATTCTTACCTCTATATGAACATTCTCACATGTCTACAACAAACTTTTACATAAACATATTGGTATTAGTTGCTGCATCCTTAACTACAAGGTTATATCTGCAGAGGACTAGGAATCCTTTGCAGACACCTTATAACAACAACTTTTACTGCACAAAACTTCTATTAATAGTAAAACTAATAAAAATATTAAAACAATTTGGCACAAAATTCAATGCTTTATTATTTACTCTGCTATTCATACCATCTCTAATAAAGTCTCTCATAAACATAGCTATAATTATCAATACTTATCTTATAGTTCCTTATTATACTTATCTCTTAAAAAACTTGGTCATATTATTAAACTTGTTAAAAAACTCATTCAATATTCTGACATCTTAAACATTAATCAAAATATCTCCCAAATTAACAAACAGTCATCATGTGACCTTCAACTACTTAACTCCACCAACTTATCTTGTATTTAACAATGGCTTCAACATGCTTACTTTATCTGAAAACAACTTTTTCATGCTTATTATCTTGAAAACTTTCTCATATTTTGACAACAAATCAACAAAGCTACTAACAAAAAATGTGTTACCCTTACATCACATCCTACACAAACTATTAATAGCATTCTTAATTGCTACTATTATCCTGTTCATTTCTCTAATATAAAATTGTCTAATAAGCTTATAACTGATCTATTACTTACTAAACAGCATATTCAATTACATTTTTATAACTGGACTATATTTAGACCTATTAATAAAACACTTTTTATAATTTTTGGCAACAAGATTATCTCTCACTCTCTCATATCAACCCAACCTGATACCAATCTTTGAACTCCTCTATTACAAATAAAAAACTCTCTCAAACACTCTCTTAGCTTTCTAACAACAAAGCTTGTAGTCCTACAGACATTAGTTATAAAATGCTCAAACATATTAGTTCTAAATGCACTTCTGTCATTACTAGTTTTTTTAACTATTGTCTTCTTGAAAATAGAATTTCTAAGCAATAGAAATATAGCAGAATTTATTCTATTTTTAAACATAACTTCTTTGATAGTGATCTAATCTTACTTGATCTATTAGTCTTATTGAACATATTCACAAGCTATATATTAAAATTCTTATAAACAGACTAAGTACTATATTTTCTTTTAATCTTATTCTTTTACCTTTTAATTATATTGCATTTTCTAATAATAGCATTTTAATTCCTATTCACATTCTCAATAATCTTATTAAAGATACTACTTGCAATCATAAGGACATTTGGCTACTTTTATAAGATATTAGTAAAGCATATATCTCAGTTAACTTTACTTTTTTAAAATATTCACTTTCTCATCTAGCACTTTTTTCATTTATTATTAATATCCTTTTTGACCTCTTGACTGATCATCACAATCAAGTTATTACTAAACTTGGTCTTACTTCCTTATACCCTGTTCACAATAGTATTGACCAAGGTAAAACCATTACTCCTTTATTATAACATATATATTATGATCCACTTATCTTATATATATATGTACATGTACCTGGTTATACTTTACAATTCTTTTGGTCTACCAATCTTAAACTCTAAACATTTAACTTATTACAAAAACAATACTTTGTCTTGGCATATGTGAATGACACTTTTTGGGTTGCTTTATCACAAACTGAGCTTTTTAACATATTATTTATAGCTAAATTATTTTATACTATGGCTAATATTCAAATTAATTCTACAAAATCTATTCTGGTTACCAATAACCCTCTATCTTACTACATCTCTATTCCCTATAATAATCATTTTTTTCTACTACATTTTTCTAAATAATCCTTTAAATTTTTAGATTGCTAGTTTATTTTGGACAATAGGCAATCTAAACAAACAAAACTGCTTATTGCTAAATTCTTTTAGCTTATTCAAATTGCTAAAACCAAATGTATTACTGACTTACATTCTCATTATATTATCAACACAGTTATCATTCTTACTCTCAAATATTGTTTTTAAAATATTGTAGTTAGCAGCTTATTTGCAATAAAATCTTTACTTAGCATATTAGGCTTGTTAAACTTAAAGCTAAACTTTGTCATATAATACCTTCTAGTACCCTTTTACAACCCAAATTTACAATATCAAACATATCTGAGACATCCAACTATAACATCATATTCCTAACCTTTTTAAATAACTTAATAATTTTGATTTATTAGGCACATCAACTTGCATCTAAATTCAACAATTACAAAACAACCTTTGGTTTCCTACTAATATTCTATTACATTTCAATCCTATTATTAATGGGTCTAACCATCTAACTACAAACTTTAAAATTATTCAGCTTATCATGCATATTGGCTAAACATTTTCTACTAATTCAACTTATAACATTCTATTTACTCTAAATAACAGAGCTATCTCTTTTGAATCTCTTTTTTCCTCCTATTCCAAATACTTCATTTTCAAAAAACAACTTAGATATTACAAATTACTCTTTCTTGACCAACTTACTACATATAAAAATTTATACTTATTACATTGGAAACATATTTCTTCTAGATTAAATAAGTTTCCCAAAGGTGTTGTATCTTAATAATTTACCATCTTGAGGACATTACAACAAGCAATTCTTATTAACATATTCTATATGATTACTTTAATTTACCTCAAACAAACTACTTTTCTTATACTACTGGTTACTTTACTTCTAATACAAACCTTGGCTATTTACTGTTCTTAATAACCAAATAATTATTGGCAAAACCAGAAGGCATAATACCTCTACAGGCCTTACTCTTATTACTCACGGCACTGCTCATATCAGTTACAGTTTTCAAACCTATATCCTACTCTCCTCTCTACTACTACATTATGTTTTGGATGTTATCTTAATTTTAATACAATTGCCAACAAATGCACTATCTTTATTTCTACAAACCTGGCTACAAAACTATTCTGCTATATTAATATTGACAAAACTCTTAACCTACATGCCAACTTTCTTGATATTGCATACTCTGTAGCTATTTGATATCTTTTACATATTCCATCTCCTCCTTCACTAATAATCAACTCACAACAATTACTTTGCATTTTTTAGTCTAACCAATTTACTGATAGCTTACAGTCTATTGCTAATTTCAATTATAACCTAACTACTATTTTATTTTATACTGATGGTTCTGTTATTGAGTTGATAACTCTCAATGCTCTATAGGCATAGGTTGGGTTCAAGTTAATAATTCTGCAACTATTCACTCATTCTAGGCACAAGTCAAATTCTGGTCATGCTCTTTTAAAGCTAAAATCCTTGCTATTCTTTTAGCAATTATAATTACTTCTAGAAACTGTTTTGTTTATATTTTTATAAACTCACAATCTGTTATCTTCAAATATCATAATATTAGCTTATCAGCATCTAAACTTTCTCATACTTATACTCTATACTTTTCTATTTTGCAAACTCTCATCAATTTCATTAACTTATACAACATTCAACTTACTTTTCACAAAGTTACTACACACCAAGATGCCTATTTAATAACCTTGCTGACCAACATGCTTGTAGTTACTATATATTATCCTTTTTAATATTCTTAACTAACAACTCTTACAATTTTGCCTATACTCCATTTATTAACTAATTTTCTATTGAGATTCCTATTCGATGCTTCATTCATACTATCTGTTGAGCTTATATTATAACACTTTGAACATCCCAACATTATTTCCAACAATGGTCTATCATTGCTCCTAATATCAACTAGAAAGCCACCTGGCTTTACATTAATAATAATCAAAAGGTTTCTAACTTTGCCTATAGCTTTTACTTCTCTATTCTAAAAACCTTTCATGTTAAAATTCTCTTGAATGAACTACCTGTTCCTTATATTTTTCACAAATGTAACTCTTCTTACTCTTCTTTCTGTCACTAATGCAATCAAATTAGCTCTTTATTACACTGAACTCTTTGTCCTTCTACCAAATAATTTATCATTTAATTTCTAATTTTCTTAAATGCATCTAAAATGCTACTGCTTTTAACATGTTTTTCAACTTTGTTTCTAATTTACATTAAGAAATTCTTACATTTAATAGCTTTAAATTGCATAAATTCTTACACATGCCATCTCTTATTTCCACTCTATCTAGTTTAGTTTCTATTGACCTTATTTTTATTATTCATAATACTTCTATTTTTACCCAAAAGCCACTTCTCTTTCTATTAAATTTCTTCTTTATTTAAATCAACAAATATACAAACAAATATAAATTTCATATTGCATTTCACATTTTGCATAGTCTCAAAACACACTTACTACAAATTTAACTTATAGTTCTTCTTTTAGTCTACCCTCTATCTCAGTATCACAAATTATTATCAAAATTGACCTTTGGACCATCTAATGGATTAAATATCATATCTTTCTCTCTTATATTATTATTAATACCCAAATTTAGATAAGCTTTGGCCACTCTTGTAGATTTAGATTACAGATTATATGTCTGAGTCTTTATTTTTCATGCATAATTTAAAAGCAAGCTTTTTTTTGTAAAAACTTCAATTGAATTTCAATAAAGTTAAAAGCATAACCTCACTATAAATATTTTTTTTTAAAAAAAAGAGACAAAATTAACAAAAATAGGTTGTTACAAAAATTAATTAACTATAAAATAAAATAGAGTTTGTTTTTTGGTAAAATATTTCTAAGTTAATTTTAAATTCATTAAGCTCAAATAATTGTTTGAAAAAATTTTTGATTTTGTTTTTTTTTAACATCTAGCATAAATATAAATTAAGGATACATTAATTTTACAAACCATCTTTATATAAATCTAAATATGTATATCAATATTTCTGCTTTTTAGAGGCATCAAAAAAGGCTATTCTTTGAATTTTATGATTCAAAATGGTGATGCCACATACAACAAAATATATCATCTAAAAATAAGGTTTTAGTCATAATATTATACTCTAATACAACCACAATGAACCATTTAGAAAATAGTTTATAGCATTCTATATTTATTAGTTTGGGAAATATTTTTACAAATCTTTAAAATAAAACTGAGACCAAGGCACTTGTTAGTATTATGCTGATATTGCAAAAAACAAAAAAAGAATGAAAAACATTAGAATTTAAGTAATTAGTTCGATTAATATTTTATAAATGTATTAATATATTAATTAATTTGTTATATTTACAATATTATTCTAAAATAATGTTAAACATCAAAAATTATAATCTAAATTGTAACATAATGCTAGTTTGTGTTATTGGAAATTGGCCCAAAAACTGCAAGTCATGTTTAACTTACAATGGAGTGAGCTGTGCATAACCTTGTTACACCTGCCTTGTAGGAAAAAATAAACTAATTACTATTAATTTGCCTAATAATCACAAAATTGTTTGAACAGAGAACTGAATAAGACAAATTATTGCAATAAAACAAGGCAAAGATTACTTATTATATAAAGAAATTAATAGTTTTTGAAACCATCTGTTAGGGTTTTAGGTTTTTTCTTCTTCTCAATTAAAGATAATTATCTTGAAACACTATATATTGCACAAAAGTAGTGAATATAAGCTAATATTCTATTGCTATTATATACAGTATTATAGAAATTTTAATATCTATATAGCAACAGTTCTTGAATGAATGCATCATTTTGAACTTGAACTCTTTTAACATATGATTAAGTATACACAAGACCTCTTAAAAGCTCACAATGGAACTACTCTTGTTAATAAAATGAATCAAAGACTTGGATTAATATCAAATTATTTAAAGCTGAAAATATTTAATACTGCCTTGCAAATCTTGCATTATTTATGGCATCAGAATACAAGCACATGATGAAAGTTATGCCTTTTATTCTTAAAGGTCTTTTTGAAAAAAAATAATCTGCTTGTTCAAATATTTGTTAATTAGAATAAAATGTATAGTTATTCAAGACTATAAATTTATATAGGCAGATTTGGTCATTTTAAGATTAGTAAATTTACATTATTTTTATTATGTTAAACAATTAGATCTATACTAGTAATCTTATAATTTTATTTAATTGATAATATGCTAGTCATCTGGACAAAAATCCTAATATAACATGACACAGATCATTATATAATTTACTATATAGTAAAATGCAGCATGCATCTATCTAAAACTTTTTTGGATACTAAGTTACCAGTTTATGTCTATTAATTGTAAGTTATAGAGCTTACTGAGGCGCATCTAATAGTGATTAAATCATTCAAATCAGTTTAGTATATGTCAAGATATTGTCAAAAAATACTTGGCTGACTATGTAAAATTCTATGCAAATAGACTATTGTTTATATAAAATTTTATATAAAATTTTACATAATTAACTGAGCATTTTTTGCCAATATCTTGGCATCTACTAGACCAATTTAAATGATTTAACCACTATTAGATGCATCTCAGTGAGCTCTACAACTTTCAATTAATAAACATAGACTGTTAATGTAGTATCAAAAATATTTTAGATAGGTGCACACTGCATTTTACTCTATAGTAAATTATATAGTAATTTGCATTACATTATACTATAATCTTTGTTCAGATGACTGGCAGATTATCAATTAAAAAATAAAACATAAAAAATAAAAATAAAATAATAATAAAAATAAAGGTTATAATTTGAAAATAGGCAAAAAATTTTATTGATATTCTTGACTCATTTACAAAAAATGATTACTGATTTTAAAATTTTACTATTGAATGCATTATACAATTGAAACTATTAAAGAGTATAGAAATCTAAATGGATTAAGCACAAAAATATATGAAGTACTTTATAAGAAGTATATTAAAACTTCGTATAGGATGTTCAATAAGCATAATATTACCAAACAGATTTTACAAAAAGTACTTTGTTTGCATTTAATATATATTGTTATTTATCTATTAATTTGTATATATATACATGCAAATATTATACTTGTTAGATAATATGAATGATTATAGTCTAAGATATTTATAAGCATATTATTTCGAAAAATTACTAATTAAAAAGTAAAAAACCTATAGAAAAATTCAGAAAAACATATTGTACTATACTTTTGCAACTTTAAAAATCACTTGTTAAGTCATATGAGTGTGACAAAAAAAATATTTCTAAAATTCTTGAGAGTTTATGCTATCACATTTCTGCAATAAATGACTATTTTAAATTTTAGCCACAATGTTTAAACAAAATATAGAAAAGACTAATGCAAATTTAATTTTGTATAAATCTTTTATCTTATTTAATAACAAGCAAGTGAGAGCTACAAAAAATTACTATAATATACTGATGTTTAGTAATGTTGCTATTTTTATAGACTCAGAGCAGAAAGAATTTAAGACATCTAATAGATATTGCTTTGCAAAGATATATATTTAAAATAAATATATTCTTTTTATTTAAGTATATATTTTAAAAACATAATCATCTCCACGCAACTACAACTCAAGCAAATACACCACAATCACAGGCCCAATTTGCCTGGACCCTTACACCAACTAACATAACATTCTCATCACAAATTACCTACTGGCCTTCTACAACACGTGCATATCT
>CAJVQA010009431.1:0-12096 GCA_910591915.1 Cetraspora pellucida | reverse complement strand
TACATGTAACTATTTTAAATTATTAATAAAGATATAAGCAAGGCCTCACCTTAATACCAAAAAAAAAAAAAAAATTAGTAAAGTAAATAAGTTATCAACTCTTCAAATAACAGATTATAAGTTCAAAACCTATTAAAAACAAAATTTAGAAAAATATATTTGCATTATAATAATAACATTTTGTTAATTAGTTAAGATAAAATATTTATAATTATAGTTATACTAGCATGACCAATAAGTTAAGAGTATCTGTATAATCTTGGTTATATAAAAGAATGCAAACTAGTACTAAACAGCACAGACCCAAGATAAATTTTTGTAGTTGTATAAATCTGTAAAACTGAAAAAACTGAAACCTATTTAAGAAGATCCAAATAGAAAAATAACATAAATCTTTAATAAATTATTGTAAAGACTAGATCTAAGAATCAGATACTAATATAAAGAAATTAGGTAGGCAAAAACCTTAGGTGAAAGGTAACTTAACAGAAGAACCTTTTGCATCTTATTGCCAAGTAATAAGCATTGCTATAATTTGAGTAACAGTACAAAAAAAATATTATTAAAGCTAAATAGTCTTTAATAAAAGGCAACAGAGTTGATCAATCTTAAAGTAAAATAATTAAAGATATATAGATACTAATTAGGTAAGCCAGAAAGTTTAAATAAAACACTCACAAATAAGAGTCAGATATAGCAAATAGTAAGTAATCTTAGAACTAGGAACTGGAAACTAGTATAAATCTGAAGTATAAATATATTTTATAATAATTTATTTATTTTTTAATTAATTTATAATAAGTACTCTATAGCAAAATAAAAATTTTATTAAGCAAATTGATTATGTGCTACTAAGTAAAGTTGTTCAGAAGATTAAAATACATATATTTTAAAATTTTTATATAATTATAATAATTTTTATTACTTGATATTTACTTTTTACAATCACTAAATATAAATTTTAAAAAAAAGTTAATTAATTTTTTTGAAAAACATATTAGTAAAAAATTGTTCTATCTGTATATAAACTTTAAAATATATGTATTTTAATTACTTAAACAATTTTACTTAATAGCATATAATTGATTTATTTAGTAAAATTTTTACTTTACTATATAAAAACATGACATAATATCCAAAAATAATAAAACTACTTTTTTGATATTTTTAATATAAATGAATTAAAAATGAATTTTTGGTTATCAAAGGGTGTAAAAATATAAGTCTGTTACTTTGTTCCAGACAATAAAACTTTTAAATAAACAATAACTAAAATTGTATATTTGACTAGCTATACTTTCATAAACTATATATGTATTTAGAATATCATTAATTAATAAAAAATTGTTAGTTAGAGAATGATGATCTTAGTATAATAGTTGGGTTGTTATTTTCTAAACAGTAGGTCCAATGTTCAAATTTTCTTAGTAGAAGAATTTTGAAAAAAATGGTTTTATTCCAGCAAACTTATCTGTAATCTGATATTTGTAGATTTTGTAATTCTGATTATATCAAAGCTAACTTTGAAAGTGTACAATGTTATACAAATAAATTCAAAAATATATATTTGGATTAGAAGCTTGCTTGAAAATTTTAAGCAAAAAAGTAGTATAACTTTCAACAGTATTACTTGTGAAGATCTTAATTTGAAAAAGAAAACCTGAAGCAAATAATCTGTATAGGCAAGAACCTTTAGGTAGGAGATCTACCAATCTAGTTATTAGTTGATTTGGACATGAAGTCATATTATGTAAGGCTAACTGGATTAGTAATATAGAAGGACTTGCAAGAATAGACAAAATATTAGTGAGGTTGTAAAAAGAGAATACTGAAGTTGTATGAACTTTGCAAAGATTGTAAACTAGACTTAGTTATAAATTAAAATACAGAAGGCTTTAGTAATAATAGCTTGAGAATACACTGCATAAAATAAGATATAAGGTTCTAAAGATATAGGTATGCATCTAAAACTTCTCAACTGACATCATATAATAAAGATGTTCTAGTAATACAGTAAGAATTATATACAGTACAGAAGATTTAAATAAGCAATATTTGTATAGCAGCTAGTGTAGAATCTAAATATAGGCAGACTACTTAAATTAGACACCAAAAATATATATATGACTAAATGTATTTTCTAATGTAAAGTAGCTCCTCTGAGATAATCAGACTGCAAGCTCTTGTGTTCTATTATACTGAATAAAAAAGCTCTAGTTTCAAAAAAGACTAGTTTAACCATATAAAAAAAAAAATTGTTAGTTTGAAGATAATGATCCTAGAGTAGTAGTTGGATTGTTATCTTTCAAGTGGCAGATCTAAGGTTCAAATTCTACTTATACCAAAATTTGAAAATTAATCTGAATTACAAAAAACTTTTTTTGTTGATTGGTTAAATTTAGAAATCTGTAATTTTAAGTATATACAATCAATCAGGTACTACTTATTATTAGGAACCTGAGGCATCTATGTGAAGTGTAATGTTATATGTATATAGAGAAATATTAATAACTAGTGTTATATAAGACTTTGGTGCAAACCTACAATAAGATCATCAGATGTATATAGAAGACCAAGAAACTAAAAAAATAGACGTTCACTTGGAAATTCTCAAATAAAGAGATAGCACAAATCTTCAATGATACTATTAAACTAATAAAAGTCTAAAAAACCTCAATAAGAATAAGTAGATGTTATCTGATAGAAAGATGTATAGAGGAGCATATGACCAACTAGGCTATCAAAATTACTAAAGGAAAAAGATACTAAGATATACTACACTAGACTATCTGAATTGGAAGTCTAAAGAGTTTATCAAATTCTGAGTTAGATAGTAGAAAGATAAAAAAAAGAAGTTAGAAAGATAGGTACTGGGATTTGTGTAAACTTTACAAAAGTAGAAATAGTGTAATGTAGTAGTTAAACAGATAACTTCTGTGACTGCAAATGTTAGATAACTATAATATGTTACATAAAACTAGGTTAGCTATGTGTAAAACACAAAAGGCTCTAGTAATGATACTTCTAAGAATACATTGCATAAAATAAAATATAGAGTTCTAAGACTATAAATAAAAGTATTTAGACCTTCTTAACTGATATATGTATTAGAGATAATCTAGTGATACAGTAAGGATTGCAATACAGAAAGTTTAAATAGACAATGCTTTTAGTTAGGTTGCAAGTATAGCAGCTAGTATAGAATTATTAATAAACTACTTAAATTAGATATCAAAAGTATATGTGTAGCTAGTTGTACTCTCTAATATAAGATAACTTCTTTAAGGCTTTGGCTATAAGTCTCTATGTTCTAATCTACTAAATAAAGCTCTAGTTCCAAAAAAGACTAGTTTAATTTTCAAAAAAAAAATTGTTAGTTTAGTTGAGTGATTAACTGCTTATTAAAAAAAAATTTTAAAAAAAATTTAATAATTTATATAATAATAGCATATGATTTTAGTGATACTATAATTAACTTCTTTTTTAGTCAAATTTTTTTTTTTTAACTATCTTAGGTAGATCACTATGGAGCATGTGCAGTGCTCTTTATTATTAAATATAACTATAGTATTACTATTTACATATTAGGGAGTTTAAGCTAAATATTTATAAATTTTTTTATAGATTGGTTTGGCTAAGGTTTTAGTTTGAAGCAAACCAATTTCTTTAGAAATTCTGTTTCTTGCTATAGCAGCAATTGTTATTTCTGGATATTGTATTTCACTTCATTTATATACTATATAGCAACACCAGATTTCATATATAGCCTATATATATAACTACAAAATTGTATTGTATGCTTTGGTTCTTCTTGAAATTTTCTTTAGAAAAACTTTATTTATCAAGTCTGAAATGACTTCTGTTTGGTCTGTTTTTAGAAATTTGTAGACTTCTGCTCAGATTAACTTGCTAATTCTGCATTCTATTGCTAAGTGTTTGATAGTTTGTATATTATCTGAATACCATGTACATTTACTCAAATCTTTTGAAACAAAATAATGAAACCTATATTCTAATAGTAAGGCTTTGTGAAAAAGCTATCAAAGTATGTTCTTCTTTTTATTTAGAACTGCTCTGGTTTAGTTTCAAGTCTTCTTAAAAGCTTAACTGTAAGTTTAACTGTTATTTTTGATATTTTTTTTATATCAATTTCTAGGTCTACTGGATTCCAGAGCCAGTCTGAATCAGAAAAGATTTTACTTTTAATTTTTTTTCATGATAATAGATAGGTTTTTCATTCTGTAAACCAGATTTTGGACCTAATTGGTTGTATAGTTAAAATATTTTTTATTGTGATATTTCTTTTTTGACTAAGCAGAATGAATGTTCATTTTCTTTTTACTTTAGTCTATAGTAAATCACTTGAGATTAGTTTAATCCAAACTAAAATTAATCTGGCTTCTAGTATATTGCCAATTATTGATACTTGTAGGCCTTCTGTTTTATAGGATTGTTGAAAAATAAAATATCTTGGTAATATTTTTGAGTTGCCTTTGATCAAAATAGTGATAAGTCTATTGATCTCTGCTATCTGCTTTTTGTTTGGTAGCATTAAATAAGCAATATACCAGATCTTAAAAAGTAGCTAAGAGTTTGCTAACATTATTTTTCCTTTTAGTAATATATTTCTACCAGCCAGTTTATCTAAACTTGTTTTAAGTTTGCATGTTACTTCTTGTCACAAGTTTTTTTTTGGTGTACCTTTTGATGTAATGCTATAGCCAAGTACTTTAATGTACTTTTGCTTTTCTAGTTTTTAAAATTGAGATTCTTCTGAAAGTTCTATACTTCTAGCAAAATTGATAAGTGTTATTAGATTTGTTTTAAGCTTATTAATTTTTGTATTAGAAGCTTTTTCATATTTATCAAATAAGTTCAGAATTGTTGTTCAGTCTGAAAGTGAGCTAATGTTAACTGTTAAGTCATCTGCATATGCTGTACATTTAAAAAACTGGTTGTTAATTTTGATTTCTATTATTTTGTTGTTTATCTGGTTTAGCAGTCACTCAAATGCAAGCACATATAGTAGAGATAAGAGAGTGTCTCCTTGTTTGACTTCTCTTTCTATTCTAAAGAGACTTAAAATATTTTCTAAATCTAGAATATGAGCTTCTTGTTAAGTAAATAGGTTCTTTATCAGGTTTCTGAACTTTTTATTAAAAATTATGTTTTTTAGTACTATTTGCAAAAATTCATGACTTATTCTATTGAAGGCTTTTTGTTAGTCTACAAAAAGTATCCAGTATTTTTTAAGTTCATTATTTTGGTTTCTTAAAGTCATTAGGATATCTATTGCTAAGTCTGTTATTAATCTTTTTGCAATAAAATCTTGTTGATGCTAAGGCACTATTATTTTGCAGATTTTGTTTAGCCTAATTACTATGATTTTCATGAAAATTTTTGCATCACAGTTCACTAGAAATATTGGTCTCCAATTATTTATATTATGTAGCTTTTTTGATTTTTTTGATATTAGTGTAATTAAGTTTTTGCACTATGATAAAGGCATTGTTCTTGTGTTTAAAATCTGATTAAAAATCATTTCTAGTATTTGTTCTTCTGTAAGTTTATAAAACTCATAGGTAAGTCCATCTAGGCTTGAAGATTTATTGTTTGGTAGTGATCTAATAACTGATAAATTTTTTTCTTGAGAAATATGATCAGTTAGTTTGCTGTTCATATGGTCAGAAACAAGTAAAAGCTCTTTAGTGATTTGTTCTGCTATTTCATTGTTGATATTTTTCTTATTATAGATCATAATATACTGTTCCTTAATATAGTTAAGAATTTTTTTATCATTGTGTTGTCTTTGAGTTGAGGGTATCTGTATTTCTGTTGTTGCTAAGTGTGTGTTTTTACTTTTGAAGTATGAATAAAAGTATTTGGTATATTTTTCTCCCAATTCTATCTAGTTTGCCTTTGATTTACATTGCTATCTGTTTGCTAATTCTTCTAGTTTCATTTGAATTTGTGAGTTTAGTATATTTAGTAATATGTAAAGATATATTTAATTAGAAGTTCTTGTCAATATTTCTTTTATTTGACAAATTTTTTTATTTAGTCTTTTAATTTTATTTTCTGGAGCTTTGAGTTTTTTGAAAGCTTTAATAATTAATTTAATATAGATCTTGTGCATATCCCAGTCTGTTAAAAAGATTGCATTCTTGATTTCTTTTAGTACTTTCTTCTTCAACAGGCTGTTCTTAAAGAAGTTTGAATCAAATCTTTATATAATAGAATGTTTGAAATCCTGTTTTAGGCTTAAAGTGCATTTAACCAAAAGGTGATCTGAGTTTCTAAATTTTGTTTTTGTTTCTGATTTAAAATAACTATAATTTTTATTTATGAAAATATAATCTAACTGAGTAGTGATAATTTAATCATTGTGTGTTTTCTGATGAAATGTAAAAAAGGGTTTTTGTAGAGAAAAGGAAGCAGAGTCAATATAGTCTTTGTTATTTCTTTTAACAGGTATCTTGAAGGGTCATTTTGAGAAGTTGTTTGACTCTTTCTATTTATTTCTGAATCTAAGTTTGTGTTTAGATCTCCTGTTATAATGTTAATTATATTTTGTTTTTTGTTTATATTTTATTTGTCAAAAAATGCAGCTCTGTCTGAAGCATTTAGTAATGTATATGTATTAATTATATGAAAGAAAACTTTTTTGAAGATAAAGCAAATAGAAATAATTTTGTCTTTATAAAACTTTTTGGTATTTTGAAACTTTATCTTCTTGTTTCCTGCTAATATTGCTGTTCTACCTTTTCAAATTGAGTCAAAAGACTATTAGTCTTTTAGAAATTACTGTGTTGTAATATTGGAAATGTTTGTTTTCTGTAAAAGAATAATATCTAGTTTATATAATTTTAACAAAATTAATGTTCTAAGTTGTTTGTCTGAATTATTTAGTCCTTTAACATTTAAAGTATCAATTTTGATTAATGTATTGTTCATAAAAAATTAATAATTTTTAGAGCTTTCTCAGGCTCTTTTTTTGATTTATTATTCTAATTCTCTTTGTTGGTCATGTCGTAAGGTTTTGCATTCTTGTGTTTTTTTTTTCTTACTATTAGTGTAAAGGCTGTATTTTTAGAGCTTTCTTGGTTGACCATGTAGTCATCTTCTCAGTTTGTATCAAGATTTTCCAAAACTGAGTTGGTGGAGCAAGCATCCATAATTGGTTTATTGTTTGCAAATAATTCTATTTTAGCATCTATTTTATTTGCAATAGGGTTTTCTTCTGATTCTGTTGTTTGTTCTTGATTAAGTGATATCTTAGTATTAATGTATTTTATTGTTTTTTGAACTGTAAGATTTTTCTTGTCAGTATCCATTTGGATTTCTGTAATGATTTCATCTGATGTTTCATTTAGGTTTTTCTTTTTGTTTTTAAATTCTTGAAAAGGTTGTCTTAACTTTTTTGCTTCTTGAAATTGTAGACAATTTTTTTAATATAACCTGTTTGATCACAAAAGTAGCATACTTTTGGTGCCTTTTTTCATTCAGTAGTGACTTTATTATCTTTAATATATGTAAAGCAAAGGATTCTCTGTTCTAACTTTAAGTCATCTGTATTGTTAAAAATAACAATCTATTGGTCTGTTTTGTATGAAGTATCTTCAATAAGTAATGGTTTGATTAAGACAATTTTTCCAAAATTTTTGAATGCTTTTTTAACCAACATAGAGACTTGTTTTTTGATGTCTAAACTTATTTTAACTGAGAGAAATGACTTGTGTGCATCTGTAAGGATAAATATATAGTAAGTTTCATTAAAGTTCTTGACTTCTTTGGTTGCATAATATGCTAGTTAATTATAGTTTATAAATACAATTTTGAGATGAGATCTCAGGCCTTTTTTGAAGTGCTGTTTAGCAGCTATAATATCTTTTTCTAATTTTTCATATAGAAAGATTATAATTTCATTTAGAGAGTTATAATTAGTGCATTATTATTTTTAGATCTGATTTGATTTCTAGATGAGAAAGTAACAAAAATAGATTTTCTTCTTTTCAGTTTAGCTATCAAGTTTGTGTCTTGTTTGATTACTAAGACATAGCTTTGAGTAACTTTGCCTGCAGGTTGGATTTTTATGATGGCATATGCTTCCATTGTTGTATCTAACATGTGACTGTTTTTGTTATTGTTTTTATTTTGATCATCTATTTTGTTTTTATATTTGAATGTGTTTTTCAAAGCCCAAGCACTTTTTTTACTTTGAATCATATTTTCTAACCAGTTTTCATCATTTTGAACTACTGCTATTGGTACTAGATCTTTGTTTTTCACTAGTTTCATGTTTTTTTAAGATATTAAAATAAGTTTGTTGTCTATGTTGTTTATTTTTTCAGTAAGAAAGTTGTCAATATTTTCTTCTTTCTCAAGGTTAAATTTTCATATTTTGAAGATTTTTTCTGTTGACAGTGGCTTTACTTTGAGGAGAAGCTTTCTTTTTCTTAGAACAAGGGCTCTGGTTCTCATTAGTATCTTATTTAATAAGTTTTAGTTTTTTTTTGTCAAGTTTATAATTGTTGTTTTTATTTGTCTTTTTTGATCTGGTGTAAAATAGGAAAGAGTTTTTTTTAGTCAAACTTTTATTTGTATAAACTATAAGGTGTTTTTTTTATTTTTATTTATTGTTAATTATAAATATAACAAAAAGTTGAACTTGTCAAAAAATTCTGTTATATATAATCTATACAATAAAATTAATAACAAAGTTAGATTTAATTTAGTTATAATAATTATAAAATATATACAGTATATATAATACTAATTTTTTTTTGTATTTTTATTAGTTGCAAGTTGTTATATTATATTAAATTCATTATATACATTAGAATTTTATAATCAAATTAGTATATAGATTGGCAAAGAGGTTTATTATATATAATATGGTCTTTTTATTATTAAAATTAATATATTTATTATAAATTATGTATTAAAAATTTAGTACTTCAAATTTGGTTTGTTAAACTAATGATTTGATATAAAAGTGTTTGTTATATTTATAGTTAATAATAATTGGTTAAGAGTAGCTTTAAATTTATAATATAAGGCATTGATAACTAAAATAAATTTATTTTAATATAAAGGCTGTGGTAATTCTTTGTTTTAATTTTTAAAAGCTTCTTGTTGCAGCTTATATTATATACTGTATAAGAAGTTTTTGCATAGTAGTTAATTTAATGACTATGTTATTTTAGAAAAGCTATAAATAAACAGTTAATAATAACTTACTAATTCTAAAAATAAATGTAGTTGGATTATATTACTAGGTAGTTAAATCTTTTAAGCAATTTTATTTTTTGTAATCAAATTCTATTCTAATAGCAATAACTATATATTTAAAAAATAGTAAACTTTGCATTTAAAAATTATATTTTTTTAAGTTTAACTATAGACTAGTTTTATTAATTTTAATAAAAATTTAATATAAATGTTTTAAATATTTATTATAGAAGGATTAGAGTTTTGTAGCCTAGTGGTCTAGATGTTCCTCTCTTTATAGACAAGATTAATGGTTCAATTCTAGCTAGAAGCAAAACTCTGTAATCTACAAAAACATATAAATATATATAAAGCCTTGTAGCTTAACTTTATGTAAATAGAAGATTAATATATAAGAAAGCTTCTAAAAAAAAAGTTTTTTAATATAGAGAGTTAGTGTTTAATATAAAAGAAGTGTAAACATACGAGAAATAGAGAAAAGATGCACTTATAAGTAATATAATAAACATATGAAGAAGCTATAGAAAAGAAATAGACTTACTGAAATTTGAACACCTTTGGTAATAAAACTAATTTAGTAGATATGAGATATACTAAATTTGATAAAATCTAAAAAATAATCTTGGTATTATATTTAGTAAGTTCATGTTGAGAATAAATTTGAAAAAATATAGATACTTAGTAATATCTATTAAGTTAGTACTTTGCTATAAATAGTAACTAAAATAGCTCTAATCTAATATATTATTATAATAATAATGTAAAGTATTGTATATATATGCAATACATGTTAAAAATTAAAAAGTTTAAATAAAGAACTCAAAGATAAATCTCAAATATGGCATTTAGTAGATAACTTATAAACAGAACTTTTAATTAGATAATAACTAAAGTTATACATATGACTAGTTGTACTTTTATTAATATATTATTGTATATAAATATATAATTATATATTACTTAATAAAGACATACAAACAAGATTGCCACTTCAAACTGAAAAAAAATTTTATTATAGGTTTTCAAGTATATTATAATATTATTAAAATAGATAACAACAAATTTTTATGCAAAAAGAGTATAATGCCCTAGTAAAGTGGTCAGGTTGTCAATCCTTCAAGTGGTAGGTTGGATGTTCAAATTCTACCGACAGTAAAAATTTGAATAATCACTATCACCTATGTAATATTCATATTATGGCAACTATTACTAATAATTGGGTTAGAATATCTGTAATGGTAATCGCACCAGCATGACTGGCAGGTTATGGGGCATCTGTGTAAGTATAGTGTTATATAAAGGAATGCAAACTAACAAATCAGGTAGTGCAAACACTAAATAAGTTCCTGTAGCTATATAAATCTATTGAAATTGAATAACAAAAAATTTATTTAAGAAGACCTGAGTAAAGAGGTAGCTGGATCTTTGATGGCCCTACTGTAAAGGCTAGCCTAGAAAAATGAATACCAAGGTTATAGTACCCAGTCATAGTAGCTGAACAGGCAAGAACCTCTGAGTTGCGAGTCTTAAAAGTACTACAAACTAGGCCATCAGAATAAACTGAAGGAAAAAGATATCAGGCCAACCCAATATTCTGATAGATTGGTTGTATTCCTATATAGGCTATTTGGATTGGAAGTTTGGTAAATAGACAGATGAAAAGGCAAAGGTATACTAAAGTACTGGAGTTATGCTATGAAGTAGATGCTGGGGTCTAAGTAAACTCTACAAGGGCATAGTGGTTTAATGGTTAGTCCTGATCGCAAGTGTTGGTTTTGCTATAATAATACCTAGGTTAGTTGTAAAAATGGGTACAGAAGGCTTTGAAGGACTTACCTTGAGGATAAATTAGTCCTAAGGTCAAGATGATGATCTGGGCATCTGAGTATGACCTAGTAAGTTAATACAGGTTACAAATTTAAAGAGTTTAAAGTGAAACATCCAAGCAAGAGTATTAGGTATGGCAATTGATAGAGAACCTTCAGGCAGACTTCTTAAATAGGTAATATAGAAAGTTATACATGTAGCCAATTGTACTTTCTCCTGTAGTGGTTCATTGAACCACTGATAAGTGATTAATAAAAGTCAAAAGACCAAAGAGGTCACCTTAATACCAAAAAAAAAATTTTATACAATGTTTTAATATACTTTATTTATTAATCATTAAAATGTTGCAAATATTAAACTTGTAAATACTATACTAAGTTATAAAAGCTGGTTTTTTTAGTTTACAAAATGCATAGCAGCTTGTCAATATTTGTTTGCAAGATTAAATATAGAAAACTATTTAGATTCTTTTAGAATATTAAGTCTTTTATTTATACAAAATAGAAAATAAGCATCTTTTTTGATAATATTATTAAGTTTATAAATAGCAAACTATAATTTTTATAAACTATTTTTTTTTAAACTAATACAACTAATAAGATTTAAAGACTAAAGCAATAAGTGAATCTTTATCTAATTAATTATATAACAACAGTTAAATAATCTTTTATACATATAAATTTTTTTTTTTTTTAAATATTAAGATGAGTACTTGTGACCCAGAATTTTATTGATAGTATATTCAGCTAATGGTTGCATTACAACTACAGGGGGCAACCATAGAAAGAGTGTACAACTAGCCACTCGTATAACTTTAGTCATTGTCTAATTTAAGTAGTCCGCCCAAAGGTTCTACACTAGCTGCTATACCTGGAACCTGCTTGTAGGTTCCTTATTTAACCACTCTGTTTCTGTATCCACCCATCTACCTACACCTACCAAGATGCCCTAGTCAATATCAGTTCAAATATGCTATAGTCACTAAGTCTTTAAAGTGGTTCACTCACATGAGGAACCTTTGACCTTGTACTAAACCTT
>CAJVQA010009430.1:0-12097 GCA_910591915.1 Cetraspora pellucida | reverse complement strand
ATAACAATTAGTTATACATTAATATCCAATTGATATATTCATGTATTTTTATTTTCCTACTTGATATTATATAATAAAAAAAAAAAATATATATAATTTGATAGGTAGGTTATAGTATTGATAATAAAGTAATTTAAAAAAAAAATATGATTTGGTATTATATTGTTGTTTAAGTTTTTATAAATATATGTTTTAGTAAATGTAGTATTGATAGAAATTTTAAATAGTTTATTAAATTGATTATTTTTTAGATATTGAAAAAAATTTAAAAGCATTTAATTAGGTAATAGAATTAGAAGATTATGATAAATTAGAAAGATATTGTAACAAAAAAGATCCTTAAAGTCAGAGAAGGAGTTAGAATTCAAGGATGACTAATGAGTTTCTGCAAGGTTGCTTACTGTTTTAAACTTAGCTTATATAGCCATAAAAGATACTATAGTCTTCTTTATATATTGGGTTTGATTATCATAATTCCAGTCTTTATATAAATGACATTTATTGTTTGTTTATTTACATTATTCTTTTTTGAAAATAACCTACTATTTGTAGAATACATCATAATATTCAGAGTTGATAATTGTTTTAATATTATTTGTAGAAAAGTTTATTAAAAAGAAGATTGAGAGATAATAGGATTAGGAAGATTATAATCATTGATTTTTTTTGAATCATGTATTTGAAATTCTTAATAATAAGAGATTCAGCTTGAGGATAATAGTCTTCATTATATTTTTTTTGAATAAAGGAGATAGAAAGATTTGTATTACTTTGTTTAAGTATTTCATAGTAGGTAATAATTCTAATAAAAAAATAGATATCTGTAATTTGTTTATAGTTTTTTTAATAACTTAGTCATAGCTTAGATTAAAGATTTCATTATTTTGAGTTGCTAATTAAAGGAAAGCTTTAAAGTATTTATAAAAATAATAGGTTTGATGATTTATATTATAATCTGTTTTGTTGATTTCTATGAATTGTTTTTCAGCAGAATCAGTAAGTTTATAAAGAAATTTAATTGTAATTAAAATTTTGAATAAGGCTGAATATTCATTATCTTTTAAAAGATTAAGAAATCTAAGGTAAGATTAGTCCTTGCTGGTTGATTAGATTTAATAAATGGGTTCAATTTATCAGAGACAGAAGTAGTAAATTTTTTAAAAGATTGGTCAAAATAATATATAAAAAGATTTGAAAAGTTGTATTTAGTATTAGATGGCAGAATTATTCATTTATGTTTATCAGAATATTTACAAGTATGAACATAAAAAAAAGCAAGTTTTCTAACTAGTAGAATGCACTCTTATAGAAATGTGATAGATTCAATAATAAAGAATTAAGGTAATAGCTTTTTACACTTTCAAATTTGGTTATAATTTGATATTTGAAAAAGTTAAAAACTTTAGTTTTGATAATATTAGAAGAATAATATTTATAAATTTCAAAGAATTTATTAAACCAATTTTCAAGAATAGTTTTATATAATTTAGAAGAAGATATTTAAAAAGAGTTTTTGAATTTTTCTGTATTAATATTAAAAGAAACATTAATATTTAGTTTATCATTATTTTATATTTGGAAAGGAGTTTTGTTAATTAAATTGTAACTAATATTATAATATAAATTGAGATGAAGTGATTGAAGATTTAAATCTTTTATAAATTTTTTGTATGAATAGTTTTGTAAATAGAGTTAAGAAAGAAGTATAAACATGCAAGATTGATAACAACTTGAATTTAATTTTGAAATGTATATAGTGGAATAATATAATAAGATTAAAGAATTTTTTTATAGTTACATTTTGTAAAAATATAATAAGAAATTTTAAAAGTATAAGATTTAAAGTATTAATTAAAATTTTTATAAGAATTGGAATATAAGTGCTAATTGATGGATTTGATTTGTGAACTAAATCTACTAAGAATTTGGGTTTTCATTCAGTCATAATTTTTAATAAATAATCAAAGGAGTATTTAAAAATAAATTTAATATTTGAATTTTCAGAAAGAATAATTTTTCCAGATATAAAAGAAATTAGATTAGATTTAAGAAAATTAAATAATTATTAAGATAATGGAGTGTTAAATTTTAAATTAAATTTCATTTCTTTTATAACTGAAAATAATTTAACTCAATCAAGACCTTGGAGAATATTACATTTTTATTGTTAAGATTTGTTATCTTTTTTTTAAAAATTTAGATAAAATTTCTTTAAAAAATTCTATTTTTTTTAGTTTTGTTGAATAAGACAAATTTGGATATATAAGTCATTTTTTTTTGTTCTTGAAATAAAGATTTAGTTTGAATAAGATGACATAATTTGATATCAATAATTCTGAGAATACAGTTATGATAAATAAGTTGAGTTCTAAAAAGAATTACTATAATATAATCTGAAGAATATTTGTTTTCTTAAGAAAGAACATAAAGAAGATTTTTAATATTACATAATACATATATATGAATATATTGAAAGTAAGGAATAATGGCAGTTGGTATAGGATTGGTATTAAATGAAAGAAAAAGAATAGTTGAATTAGAAAATTAAGTCAAAAGTTGTTTAATAATAGAAAATACAGATAGAGTATTACTAATTTTTTTGAAACATGTAATAAAGATAATTGGAGAGGTTTTTATATTAAAGAGATCAAGAATGATAAGTTGAGTAATTTTATAGTAATGAGAGATAAAATTAGTATAAAATTGATTATATAAATATGTGCCAATAGTTGGTTAAGTTGAAACTTTGAAATAATATTGTTTTTTCTTAAGACTTTCATATTGATTAGAATTAATATCTGATAAAAGAATATGAAGTAATTTAGAAGTTTCCTTATTCATACTGAGTCTATGACAATCTTTGTATTTAGAATAATAATAATTCATTTCATAGGAGTCTGATTCAGTTGTTATAAGAATCAACATTTTTAGATATTTTATTAAATAAGAAAATAATAAAAAAATTATAAATATTTGATTTTGTAAGTGTAGTAAGTAAATACAGAGGTTTTAGTATAAGATGTAGCTTAATATAGGTTTGTATAATTTTATATAATAAGATATAAAAATTTTAATTTATAATAACTAAAATAGTAAATGTAACTAAATAAAGTTATCAGTATAGTGTAATATTGGTACAAAATACACTTTTGTATAAAATTAATTAGAACCAAATATAGGAAAAGAGTAGATTATATATTAAATAAGATTCTATTTAAGGATATATTAGTATATTTAGTATAAATTTAATTAAATATAAATTAAAAAATGATCTGATATTATATAAAAAATATATAAGAATAAGCAGACCAGAGTAAGGACAGAAAGTAAAAAAAAAGAATTTTTACAAGAGACTAAAAATTAATTTTAATTATAATTTAGTTAATATTAGATCACAAATCTTTATTTAGAGCTTGTTTGATTAGGAAAGTGTACTCTATACTTTTCTTAAGAATGTAAAATATTTTTGATAATAACTTTTTATATAATAATTAAAATTATAAATTCTGATAACCAAAGGTCATTAATATGTTTTTCATAATAAGTTTGAATCCTAAAGACTTAAAATTTTTAAAATAAATATAAAATTAGTACTTAACAAGTTTATTTAAGAACCAAAGACAAGTTAACTTAGTAAAATAAATAGTTATAAACATTTTTGTACAGACAAATTTTTAGTTAAGATTTGTGTAAAGAATTTGCAAAAAGAGTCCTAAATATAAAATTTAATTCTTTAATTTTAATATTTATGTTTAAAAGAATATGTAATAACTGTAATTATTTAATTTTTAATAAATTATTAAAATGTATATAAAAATTAATTCTATTCACTTTAATATTATATTTTAAAATAATATATAGATAATTAACTGTAATTATTTAATTATTCAATAATGATTATACAAATTTGTATAAAGTTTAATTCTTTTACTTTAATGTTTGTATAATAAATTTTTTTTTTTGGTATTAAGGTGACCTTTTTGGTCTTTTGACTTTTATTAATTACTTATCAGTATTGTGATTCAATAAACTACTATAGAAGAGCATACAATTGGCTACATGTATAACTTTCTATATTACCTATTTAAGGAGTCTGCCCAAAGGTTCTCTACTAATTGTCGTACCTAACACCTCTGCTTGGGTGTTCTACTTTAAACCTTCTGAACCTATAATCTGTGTTAATATCACTGGTCATCTCAGATGTACCAAATCATCATCCTCAACCTTAGAACTAATTTATTCTCAAGGTAAACCCCCAGAGCCTTCTATATCCATTTTTACAGCTGACCTAGGTATTACTATGGCAGAACCAACACTTATGGTCAGGACTAACCATTAAACCACTATGCTCTTGTAGAGTTTACTTAGACCTTAGCATCTATTTCACAGCATAACTCCAGTACTTTAATATACCACTGTATTTTGTTTAGTCTTTTTACCAAACTCCCAATTCAGATAGCCCATATAGAACTACAACCAGTTCATTAGTATATTGGATCAGCCTGATATCCTTTTTCTCCAATTTGTTTCAGCAGCCTGATTGGTAGTACCTCTGTGCCTTTCAACCCAGAGGTTCTTGCCCATCTGGCTACTACAACCAGGATATAGGCAGAAGTTTGTTTGGTTGGCTGGTGCAAATCAATTACCTGGGTAACTTATTTATACACTTTAAAGTACTTTTTGAGAATGTAACGTTTCATTGATAAAAATAAAATTTTTTTACATATGTTATTTCGTTTGAGTGCTGGAAAACTTACTTTAAAAATAATCATTTATAATCAAAAATTTAAAGAGTATAACTTTAATAGTGACTTTTCATAAAATAGGTGAAGAAAAAAGCTTGAAGTTAGTTTTAAAGTACTTTTTCAAAACAGAATGTCTCATTACAGCACTAATAAAAATTATTTCAAGATCTATTTGTAGTTTCAAAGCACTGTCAATTTTTGCTATGCAGAAAGATCTCACTTCTGAAGAACTTTGCTTAGAAGGCAAAATATAATTAAATATATCCCATCTATTAGATCTTACAAGAAGGTGACTAGAAATATTTTTGTTTAAGAACTTTATTATATTATATTAAATAAATTTTGTTTAATTTGAATAGGTTCTTTAATAGTAAAAAGACCTGGGTTTAATTTTTAAGTTTGGTTTGCTCCTTTAGTATGTTTGGGATTGTTAATTGTAAAATTTTTGAATTATATTGTATGTTGTAGATTCTTCAATAATTTTAGGTTTACTATATAGTAATAAATATCATATTTGTCTCACTCTACATGTATCTATCTATTCTATAAACATATGTGATAAATTCTTTTATATGTATTTATTTGTTTATAAACTTCTTTGCATTTTTTTATTTTTAATATTAATAGTATCAAACAATAAAATTTTTACAAATTATGTAATTTGATTGGTTAATAATCACAAGAAATCATGGATAAATCTATAAAAATTAACTAATTAAACAAATTTCTGCCTATGTATGACCGGGTACTATGACCTTGGTATCCGTTTTTTCAATCTAGCATTTACAGTAGGACTGTCAAAGATCCAACTATCTCTCTGCTTAGGTCTTCCTAAATGGACTTCTTGTTATCCAATTTCAATGGATTTAAATGATCACAAGGACTTATCTAGTGTTTGCACCACCCAATTTATCAGTTTGCATTCTTCTGTGTAATGCCATATTTATACAGATGCCCCATGACCTGCCAGTCATGCTGGTGTGACCACCATTACAGGTATCCTAACCTAATCATTAGTAACAGTTGCCATAATATAAAAATTACATAGGTGATTATTCAAATTTTTCGCCGTTGATGGGATTTGAACACCCAACTTACCACTTGGAGGGTTGACAACCTGACCACTTCACTAGGTTGCCACACCCCCCCGTTTGTATAATAATTTTAAAATAATTAACTAAATACTGTAATTATTGAGTTTTATAATAAATTTTTTAAATCAAGTTATAATAAAAATTATAATATTCAATGATAACTTATTTTTAATTACTATTCATAATGCATTGGTAAATTCTTAAACAGAATTCTTTATGATCAATCATGTTAATTCTGATATATCCTATTAAATTTGACCCATACTGCAATAGATAGTATGTTTTTTAAGAGAGTTTTTAACAAAAAAAATTAAATAAGATGGGTGGCACGAATGTGTCACCTATCACACTAGTTTCTTATTAATCAGAAAACAGGTGCTGTTAGTATCTGAAGCTTTTAATTTTACAGATGGGTTGATCTGTTATATTGGTTTAAACTCTGATTGGATATATATTGTGTGAATAGAACCCAAGATATTTTTGGTACTTGCTTATCTATAGAAAGTCCTTCGCTACACTCTGGACAATAATAGATAAGGATACCCAATGAAGACTTCCAGATTCCTAGTCAGGGTTTAAAAATTATGCAAATTATTACAGAATTCATGACAGAGGTATGGGTTTAGAAGTCAGTCAGTTATTTATAAAAGGTTCTTTGAGTCAGCATTATGTACGCTAAAAAAATTTAAAACTAGTTTAAAAGCCTACGACTTTTTACATAGCCTATGTATGTTTCCATCCCTAATGCTGCCTATGTTATGTGTAACGCTCTGAAAGAAACTTCATAGTCAACTTAACACCATCAATATTTAATCAATTCATGCTAGATTAATATATCGTTCATCAATTTAAACAAACATTTTTGTGGTTACAATGAGGGTCATGAGGATCAATTTATACGTACTCCGAAATGAACTCTACTGAACAGAAACCAAGAGAAATTGATGAAATTATTTTAAATCAAGGCTATTCACATGTAATTTAGTAATATATTGAAGAAAAATATTTTATTTATTGTATAAACATTAATTTTAACTAGGTTGTGAATAATTATGAAAGCTCTACTGAAGTTATCGATCAATTTAACAATGATCATGATATTGAACATTACGAAATTCTTCTCGATTCTTTTAATAAAGAATTAAGTACTACACCGGATAATGCGATATTATTATATAATCGTGCACTTGTTTACTATAAAATGAAAAACTATGAAGAATCTCTTTTGGACTTAAACAAAACATTGGAAATTAAACCAGATAATTTAGATGCACTAAGTATTCGAGGAGAAATAAATTTATTTTTAAAATGATATAAGAATGCACTTGAGGATTTAAATAAAGTGCTAGAATTGAACCTGATGTGGGAGCAAGATTTTATCGTATGATTGCTTATACACGTTTGAATGAACTTGATAATGCTTTTAAAGATGTGTGTAAATTATTAGAAGATTTACCAGACAACATTTCTTTATTACTCATTCGTGCAGGCATTTACTATGATACAAAGAGATATGATGAGTCTCTTTTAGATATAAATAAAATATTGGAAATTGAACCAAGTAATTTAAATGCAATGAATATTCGTGGAAGAATTTACTTAAAATTGAATAAATACCAAGAAGCACTCGTAGATTTGAATAAAGGACTAGAAGTTGAGCCAAACAGTAAAGATATGATATTAAGTCGTATTGAAGCTAATTTGAATATAAATAAGTTCCAAACAAATCTTAAAGACATAAGCAGGTTATTAGAAAATGATCCAAATAATGTTAGATTATTAATGATTCGAGGATTAACTTATATGATTTTAGTTCGATATCAAGAATCTTTAGATGATTTTACTAGTGCATTAGAAATAGAGCAAACTGACTTGGGAATTCGTTTAGAACTGCAAAGATATTGTGGAATCATAAACCAAATGATGTGTAATTACAAAGCTGCTTTATATCATTTTAATGAATCCTTAAAAATCAGACCTGGTGATAAAGTCTCTTTAAGTGAACGTGCAAAAACATATAAAATGTTAAATCGTTATGAAGAATCCATCGCCGAAATAGAATCGATTAATAATGTATTGCTAGAGGCTGATGGAATTGATTATTATTCTCTTAGTTACTATGAGCGATCTTTAATAGATTTAAATAAAGCTTTGGAAGTTTCTCCTCATGATAGAATGACCTTGGCTCGTCGTGCAGATGTATATCGCATATTGGAACGTCATGAAGAGGCACTTGAAGATCTAAACACTTTGTTAGAAGCTGATTCACATGATGTATTTGTTTTACGTATTCGTGGCGAAACTTATCGTCAAATGAAAAGATATCATGAATCACTTGATGATCTAAATCAAATTCTACTTAATAATCCGGATGATGCATCTGTACTGAGACTTCGAGGAGATCTTTACCGAAAAATGGATAGGAATGATGAATCACTCAAAGATTTTATTAAGGCATTGAATATAGAACCAAGTAACAAATTTGCTCAAAGTTCTTGTATTGATATTTTCCGTGCTTCTGGAGAATATGATAAACATCTTTTAATATTGGAAAAGGCGGTTGAGGATGACGATTTTGGCACTTTAGATTTATATGACGAGTTATTAAAAAGTAATCCAAATGATGCTTTTATAAAAACTTCTAGGGGTGTGGTTTTCTGTATGCTGCAACAATATGAAAAATCAATTAATGATTTAAATAACGTATTGGAATTTTCACCAGATAATGTATTTGCTCTGAGATCACGCGGATATACTTATTTCAAGATGAATCAATATGATAAATCATTTGATGATTTAAATAAAGCGTTAAGCATAAATCCAGAAGACACATCTTTATTAGGGTTACGTGGAGAAATTTATATCAATTTGAAAAAATATGATGAATCTCTCATTGATTTAAATAAATCACTTGACATAAATCCAAATGATATATCTGCACTTGTTAAACGTGGGTTAGTTTTTGCCAAACTTCATTTGTGTGAGAAATCATTTATAGACTTAAATAAAGTACTGACAATTGATCCGAATAATGCAAAAGCGTTAGAAATTCGTGGATTAAACTACTTGTTTTTAGGTAAAATTGACGATGCCTTTAAAGATCCGACTCAGTCATTGGAAATAGATGCAAATAATCCACTGGCGCTAAGTACTCGAGGAGAAATCTATCGAGAAATGAAAAAATATGAAGAAGCGATTGCCGACATAACCAAAGCACTAGAAATAAATAAGGATGATGAATTTGCATTAGAAAGTCGTGGTGAGCTTTATCAGATCATGGGTGAACATTTAAAAGCGTTGAAAGATTATTGTAAACTATTGGAAATCAATCAAAATAATAAATTCGCGTTAAAAGCTCGTGGAATAATTTACTTCACTATGAGTAAACTTGAAGAAGCACTTCAAGATTTGACTGATTCATTGAAACTTGAACCGAATGATGCATTCACATTAAGTAGACGTGGATCTATTTATTACATGTTGGAAAAAAATAAAGAAGCACTCAAAGATTTGACTAAATCTCTGAAAGTTGATCCAAATGATGCATATGCATTAAAAATCCGTGGATCAGTATATTGTACTCTAGGAAAGTTTAAAGAAGCTCTCGTTGATTTAAATAAATCATTAAAAATTGAACCAAACGATAAATCTGCATTACAAAACCGTGCATCAATTTATCACAGTATGTGTGAATATGAGAAAGAAATTGTAGATTTAAGTATATTATTAGAAACTACACCAGATTATATATCCGCATTAAATAGCCGAGGATCAACGTACGGTACACTGGGTAGACATGAAGAAGCGATTATAGATTTCACTAAATCGTTGGAAATAAATCCAGATGACGCATTTGCACTAAGGAATCGTGGTGCTGCCTATAGTATGATAGAAAAATACGAAGAGGCAATTTCAGATATAAATAAATCGTTAGAAATCGAACCGGATGATGCATTTGCATTAAAAAGTCATGGATTTTCTTATGACAGCATTGGTAAATATGAAGAAGCAATTACTGATTTAAATAAATCGTTGGCTATTGAGCCGGATGATGCGTTTGCGTTAAAAGCACGTGGAGCATCTTACTATGACATCAGAAGATATGATATGGCGATTAAAGATCTAAATAAATCATTGGAAATTGAACCAAACGACGCATTTGCATTGAAAATCCGTGGATTAACTTATCAAGATATCGGAAAATATTGTGAAGCACTCGTGGACTTAAACAAATCATTGGAAATTAAACCGAATGATGTGACTGTTTTAAATAGTTGCGGACTCATTTATGGCTTAATGGGAAATTATGAAAAAGCAATAGAGAGCATCACAAAATCCATTGAAATTGAACCAAATGCCATGCCCGCATTGAGAATTCGAGGTGGTGTTTATTATGAGATGGGCATTCATGAAAAAGCAATTGAAGATTTGACAAAGTTAATAAACTTTAATCCAAAAGATATACTAGCACTAAAAAGTCGTGGTGCTATTTATCTTGACATTGGAAAATATAAAGAAGCCATTAAAGATTTAACAAGTTCTTTAGAAATTATATCAAATGATGACTTTGCATTAAGTAGACGCGGAACTGCTTATTTAATGTTGGGTGATTATGAAGAATCATTTAAAGACTTAAATAAATCATTAGAAATAAATCCAAATGAAGCATTTGCATTGAGTAGACGCGGAGTTGCGTACACAATGATTGACAAATATGAGGATGCATTTAATGATTTAAATAAATCGTTAGAAATTGATTGTGAAATATTTGCCTTAAGCAGACGTGGAGCTATTTATATAGAAATAGGAAAATATGAGGAAGCACTCAAGGATTTAAACAAATCGATAGTAATCGAACCAAATAATGCGTACGTACTGAGCAGACGTGGAACACTTTATCGCATATTAAAAAGATATGATGAGGCCCTTGACGATTTGAACAAATCAATAAAAATCCAACCGAATGATGCATTCGCGCTGAAAAACCGTGGAGTGACTTACCAAATATTAAACAAATATCAAGAAAGTATCGATGATTTAACTAAATCTCTGGAATTAGAACAGAACAATATCTTTTCATTGATAAATCGTGGAAAAACTTTTACATTAATGGGTCATTATCAAAATGCACTTGATGATTTAACAAAATCCTTGGAAATTGAACCGAATAATGTTGCTGCATTGACAATTCGAGGAACAACTTATCTTGAAATGAGTATGTACGAAAATTCGATCGAAGATTTAACAAAATTATTGGAAATTGAACCAAATAATGCAATTGCATTAAAAAATCGTGGAGTTGCTTTTCAAATCACAAACAGATTCAAAGAGGCTATTGAGGATCTAAACATTTTATTGGAAATTGATTCATTTGATATAGTTGCATTAGTAAATCGCGGAAATCTTAATCTGGCAATGGAAAAATATAATGAATCGATCAAAGATTCGGATCTAATCTTAGGCATCGACTCATTAAATGTTGATGCAAAAGGAATCAAAGGTGTAGCTATGTATATGCTTAAATTATACAATAATGCTTTAGAGAATTTCAATGAAGCATTGAAATTAGACCCAGACAATTATTTTTGTCTCGCGTATAGAGGGGCTCTTTATCTAAAACTTGAAAAATATGACGAGAGTGAAAAGGATATTGATAAAGCAATTGAGTTAATGCCAGATGAGTCATTCTTACATTGGCAGCGTGGTGCACTTTACAGTGCAAAGGGGCAGTACGAAAGTTCGCTTGAAGAGTTTTCTACAGTTGATAGTTTCAAGTCGAAATGTAGTTTGGATAACTATGAACATGCTGAAGCATTTTATAATCGTGGTATTTTATATAAGAAGTTGGGAAAACATGAAGAATCAATTCGTGATATGAAGCGAGCACTTAATCTAGAGCCTGGTAATGATCTTACAATAATGCTCTACGAAGAATTAAATAACTGCAAATCAAAAGATGTGAGTGTTCAGGATGATTAGACTTTCAAATGTCAAGAGCAGTCATGTTTTTTGTTATCATCCTTTTTATAATTCCAGGACAAATGAGAAAGAAGGTTAATGGGTAGGGATGGGGTCCCGTAGCCTAGTGGTCTAGGCGCCCCTCCCTCCACAGACAAGGTCGACGGTTCAATTCCAGCTGGAGGCAAAACTCTGTAATCTACGGAAGCATATGAATGTACGTAAAGCCCTGTGGCTTAAGTCCATGTGAATAGAAGATCGGTATATAAGGAAGTTCCTGGAAAGAAGTTTCCCGATATG
>CAJVQA010009429.1:0-12098 GCA_910591915.1 Cetraspora pellucida | reverse complement strand
ATTTTAATTAGAATTAATTCTTAATTTCTTATATAGCTTTTTTATTTTTCAAAATTGGTTCTGTTAAGTCAGAAGATCAATTAATTAATGGTTGGGTATTGTATACAAGACAGCATGTATATAATGAAAGCCCTATTTTTAATCTGAATAAGTTCAAAAAAATGTTTGAAGAAACTGAGCTGTTATTAAAAGTTTCTTTAATCAATTAGTAGTTAGAATTAATATCCAAGCTAAAAGCAACATGATTAATGAAAAAATAAGAAATAATTAGTTGTTTTTGTTATTTTTTAGCTAGCCTTAATAATAAATTTATTAATGAATTAAAGCAGAAATTGGACTCCTGTTAGATGCATCTGGCACATCTTTGTTAGTAATAGAGATCTTAGCCAGTGCAGATCTAACAATTAGGCATAAAACTATTGCAAAACAGAAGGCTTGATATGTAGAAATATATACAATTATGGTAAAAAAATTTTTGTCAAAAAATGCAAGTATTTAATTTTTTATTTTTTATTTTATTTTTTATTTTTTTTTGTTAACTGATTATGCATGTTCTTTAACAGATCAAAAGCTTGGTTGTTCTTAATATAGATGATTTTTATAATCTTTATAAATATTATTATAGCAATACAACTACTACACATAACATTGTACATTTTGTTATGATATTTCTGAAATCTGTACCTGAAGTGACATTGATTCCATTTAAGAACACTAATTAAGAACAGATTATTCATAATAAAATGAGTATTGCTTCTGATATTATTTTAGAAAATGCATATTTATATTTTTTTCTCATTTGTGACTTAGTTATACAGGATAAAAAAATGTTTTTTCCAATTTTGTATCTCAAGAAACTCATAAATAATAGGTTAAACACCTCCTTATTTACAACTATGATGATAGAATTGAACAATATCAGGAAAATAGAAGTATGAAAACACAAAACTTGTTGTTTAAAGGAAGAAGGCCTCCATTCAATTGACAATTATATAAACATTCTTAAAAATTTGATAAACATTTCTGAAGCAAAAGCTTATATGGAAACACTGGTGTTTGTAGTACTTATAGATTATCTTGAGCAACTCTATATACATCATAAAATTACCTATTGTCTCAAATTAGGAGTTTTTTCTAGAATACTAAAGCAAATTCTTCACATTGTTCCAATGATTGGACCTTTACATGTATTCTTAAATAGTTGTAAAACTGTATTTCTTTTAAATTACTAATTTTTTGACTTGCTGTTTCATGAGGTTTTTGGTTCTAATAAGGTGTTGGCACAAAAGCCAAAACCTTATAAAATTAATTTAATTTTCGAAATAGTGTTACAAGGCTAGTCTCAAGTTCATTCTATAATACTACAAAAATTTGAATATTCAAAGGATCCAGAAGCTAGATATATTATCAATTTGTTAGATAATATTGTTCTCTTAGTTTTAGATTTTTATCCTATTATATTTTGTAGTAAAAATTGGTCAGCATATATTGAAGCAATATTTTATATTTGGCCTATTTTTTATCAATATCAGGGAAAGCATTACAATAAATTGCCATTGACATTTTTAAGTGATGTTTTCTTTTAGGTCAATACAAATCATCCTATTTCACAAGCCCTTATAGGTTCTTTTCATGTCTTTAATGACTATTTTGTAGAAATTTTTACAGTTCTCTTTGGTGACAAATACAGAAATCAAACATGGCTAATAAGATTATTGTAGAGGTGCAAATAATTAATCAAATATGTGACAAAAATTTCTTCATAAATGTATTTGCTGAAAATCATAATATTAGATATTTAGCAAAACAGTTGAAATATCTTGAAAAATGTACTGCTTTGTTTTTACTAAAATTCTTTGCAGATATCTATAAGAATCTTGATAGATTGAAAGTTATTTCATCTGATAAAAATTTAAATCCAATGGTGTATAAATTTCCAACATTTCAGACCCAAGCTGATATAAAAATATTGCTAATAGCTTGGAATACAAAGTGCCCTCTGCAAGAAGATTGATACTGTAACTTGGAGGATTGCATAGATTCTTGTGAGGTAGGTTGCATTTTAATTTGTGAACATTCTTATTATTTCGATTGCTTCTTGTTCAAATTAGAGAGCCAGTGCCGATATTATATTAACTATCTTGCAAATAGAATTAAGAAGAATTGTAAAGCTTATTAAACAACTCTTAATTCTTTGGATAAAAAGACAAAAGATAAAAGTGTAGAGGAATTGAATGTTACTAAAACTAAGAATAGTGTTAGTGATGATACTAATATTAGCATAGATGAAAATATAGATCATGTTAATATAGATTTATTTGTTAAAAAGGTAATAAACATTTTAGTTAATATGTAATAATAAGGTTTTGTTTCAGGTTTATAGGATGTATATTTTAGAATTTTATTTGTATATAATGTAAATTTTTATTTTTTAATAAAGACAATTATATAATAAAATTTTTTTATTGATTCAAATATTTTTAAAATATTTAAAATTGATACACTTTATTATAATCATCCATCATGCATACATTATTATTATAAACAACTTAAGTATTACATTATATTCGCAATATTTCTTGCTTATTTTAATATTGATTTAAATAATATGCAATATTTATCCCTATTTTAATGATTATTTGAATACTATGCAATACCTTCTTATCTTTTTGCTATCACTTTTCTTTACTATACTCAAATATATTTTATAAAAATTTAAAAATTCTTAACAGATACTGCCTGATTATATAAAGGCAAAACTTAGAATTAAGAAAAAAAAAACTTAATAATCTATATCCTATTCATTATTGAACTTGAATACAGTCTTACATATTGTTATATTGAAATAACAAAACTCATGACTTATTTAAATTTGCAAACTTCTTATAGACTTTCATTAATTGACAGATTTTGTTATAATTTGTTAAAGCATATATTTAATCTTACAAATAAAATATTGCATAGTTGTTATTTAAAATCTGAATACTGAACAATTGATCATTAGATTGTCTAAAGCTAGAAAAAAAAGCAGTTGAATTGTATTTGAAATCTAAGAGGAAGATCTAATAGTTATAAAGATAAAATAAAATACTTCTCATCTAACTTCTAAATTACTTTACGATTACTGAATTACTTTGCTTATTTATAAAGCAAAACATGTTCTTTTTAAATTTATTTGTTTTACTCATTGTGAATTCATATTCATAATTGTAAATCCATTCTTGTGACAGAAAATCATTACTTTAATAAGACTTTATTAGGATGAAATAATTTACAAAAATCAACCAATTACAATAAAGCCTGCTATGCTATCTTAGCTGACTTAAAATAATGTTCAAAAGCATTATGCTTATCAATTTCAACCCCAATTCCTAAATAACAACAATAATCAACTTGATATATTTCAATAGAATTATTTATTTTACCTAATTTTTGATAAATGAATACTTTATTCTTATTTTTTTCTATTCTAATCCCATGTTCATAATAATAACAAAGCCAAGGTATTTTATTTAAATTATTTACACCAATGATATCCAATTGAAAAGAAACAATGAGAAACTTAAATAGTTTCACCTAAATAGTTATTAACTTTGTAACTTGATAGTTTGATGCTAAAAACTGAGAAGCTTGTTAATAAAGTAATGAAGTGATCATTATTGCAAGATCGGGTGAATTCGGCACAAATTATATACATGTAATGTGCATCCTTTCATGTTTACCAAATTTATTTAGTATCTTGTTGATACAAGATTAGTACTGTGATAATATATAAATAGTTTTATTTTAGTTATCTATGAATTATAAATAAGTAATAATTATTAATTAAGGCTAGGGAAACACTATGGGGTTTGCATGGATGTTGTGAGTAAGGTGGGTTATTTAAGAATTGACCTTTAAAGGAAAAATTGTTTATTTTTCTGTTCACTATTGCTTGCCCAGTAGTTAGGGCTGGCTTTATCATTCATTTGTAGCTAACACTTTTCTTATTTAAAGAATAAATAAATAAATAAATAAATTCAAAACTTTGATACTCAAATAGTCATATAGTGCTTGCAGTATGTTAGTTGTTAGTTGGACAAATTTAACTATTAAGGAGTTACAGAATCTATGTAAATCATGTGGGCTCTTTACAAAAGGCAACAAGGATTAAGTAATAGTTTACAGGAATACTTTAAGAAAAGAAGAGAAAAGTTGGCTAAAAAACTTTAAAAGGGTAATGTTGAAGCAGAAGAACTTTCAGAAGAAGATGTGAATAATTTTAATGAAAGAATCTCTGCAGATAAACTAATAATTGACTTAGAAGATAATTATTTAGAGGTTGACTCTCAGGAAGCTGATCACAGAATTAGAGATAAGTTTGCTACACATTTCCAAGAAAAAGATAAAGTTGAAGCATTTTTAGTTAATATTTTATATCTGTCTTGAGTAAAATAGAAAAAAATAGATAGAAACTTTTCTGCTTTACAAAAGAATTTGGAGAAAGAAGAATTGTTGGATAAGGCATGACCAGGTATTAAGTTGTCTAAACCATGTGACCAACATGAATATGATTTTTTGGCAAAGATAGACAAGTGCCTAGATAAAGCAATTAAAAGGTTGCCAATTTCTTCTATAAAGAAGTTTATTAAAATCAGAGAGGAAATAGAAACCTATGCAGTTGCTTTGAGATTAGCTAATAGTAAAGGTTGGAGAACTGCTTTGCAAATTGTTGGAAGTAGCAATAGAATGATGAAGAAGTATAAGGATTATATTTCAATTTTTAGCAATACATAGTCAGACTTATGTTTTAGTAAATGAAAGTATTGTGACAAGTCTAAAAATAATTAATATAAATAAAAGATAGGTAAGAATTATTTGTCATCAACATCATCTGATTCAGAAGGAAATAAATTATATAAGAGAAATAAAAAAAAGAAAAAAAAGATTTATTCCTTTCATAGTAGAGAAGAATATAGTTAGTCAGTATGTCAATCAGTTACATGCTTCAATTTTGAAGTTCTTGGTTATATTACCTTCAAATATTCTTCTACAAATGCCAAGACCCTTTGCAAACCTAAAAACACTAATTGACTACAATTAGGCCTTTTCTTTAAAAGAATATACAATTCCTATAGAGATAGTAGATATATTAGTAATAGAATCAGTCATTAGAAGAATGCAGACTATGGAGGCATTAAACTACTGAAGACACAAAATAGGATCTTCTTCAGTAGTTATGGATTGGTTAGCAAATTGTGTTTCCCTTTTTCTAAAAGTTGTCTTGATACTTGCAGGTTAACAAGTTTTAGATCAATATTCACTATCTGTAGAGCAAAAGAAATGGGTAATAGAAGAGACAAATTAGCTATTAAAGATCTCATCAATTAGTTGTTTAGAGAATTAAAAAGAGAGATTCAAATTTTTGTTAAAAATAAGTTCAGTTTTCTTAGTTTTTAAAAAGAGTTCAAAGAAATAAAGAATGATAATTAACCTAAGAAGACTAAACTTTATTCTATCAGAAAAAAAACTTTGTTTAGAAGGCTTGGATGGCTTACTTCAGACAATAGAAAAGGGATAGTATGTGATTACATGAAACCTAAAATAAGGTTATCATCATATTATAATAAAAGAAGATGTATAACAATTTTTGAGTTTCAGAGTAATAGATAATTAGTATTATTATCAGATGCTTTTTTTTGGTTTATTGCAAGCTGTTGGTCTTCTCAAAGATTATAAAGTCAATTGTAGCTCATTGGAGGTTACTAGATTTGTATTGTATGAACAATTTAGATGATTTCTGGTTAGCACACTCTTCATTAGACACCCTAATATTAATAAGAGATTAGATAATAAAATTAGATATAGAAAGATGTGGTTTAATAAGAGAAACATCAAAGGGTCAGTAGATTTCAACATGCAAATGAGGTTTTTTGGTTTGCTAATAGATATGATAAAAGCATAAATAATAGTTTCAGAAAACAAAATTGCAAAAATAGAAAAGTTATTAGATGAATTAGCAAATAAAAAAAGGTTTTAGTACAAGAACTAGCTACAATAATAGGAAAAATTCAATCATTAAACAGGGCATTTGCCCATGATAAGGTCTGCTGTCTAGAATTTTATACAATAATAGATAAGCCAAAAGAAAAGTATAGCAATAGGACTTACTAGTTTATATAACATAACAAGTAAGAGAAGATGCCAGATAGTTGTCTCAAAATTTAAGAAAACAAAATGCCCATTCAGCCTAAAATCTTCAAAGGTTAAACAGGTATTTGTCAATATTTCAACAATAGGCTGGTTAGCAATTTTTGAAAAACACAAGGCCTTTGGAAATTAAAGTTTAAGAAAGTCATACTAAGAGATTACCAGACTAGAAACAAAGTCAATAATATTGACAATAAAATCCTTTGCAAGACTTCTAGAAAACTTCTGAATAAATTTACATATTGACAATCAAGAAGCTATTAGCACAATGATAAAGAGAAGAAACTGATATGGCAAAAGAATTTTTTAAGAAGACTATAGAAACAGTTGAGCAGGTTCAATATTTAAATAGGCAAGATTTTTTGGATCTTATCAGAATTAAATTCAGCAGACTTGCTAACCAGGTATATAAACTCAAATAATTAGTATCTAAAGCAATTAGTTTTCAAAATTATATAAAAAAGATAAAGACCCTATACAATAGACTGAATGGCAGATTATTAGAATACAAAGCTTCCTTGCCTTAATAGTTACTTTTATTGTTTTAACTTAGAAGAAATAAATTGTTTTGCTCAGAGTTGATGCAAAGAAAAAAACTTTGTATGCTCCTTGGCTTTAGTTTATCAAGTTTTGCAGTATATTATAAAGGAAAGAACTGTAGTAATAGTAATTGTTCTTAGATAGGTCTTTGAAGAATGGTGGCCAACTTTGTTATATAATCAAACAGATGTACTAGTACTGCTACCCTTCAAAATAATATTTGTAAAGAGGATTTAGGTAAAATAAAGCCATAGAAGAATCTCAATTGGTAGTTTCTAGTAGTAAGAATAGGTTAATCAATATGTTACTTACTAGGGCTCAGAACTTACAAAAGAATTCAGTTTTATATAGCTGAAATCAGTGTCTTGACAAAGCTTGAAGTCTTTATAATAATTATTGTAAGATTATGGGTCTAGAAACACTGCCATCTAAAGTAGATACACTAGTTTCTTTTATAGTTTGGCTTGACCTTAAATATTTCTTTTCAAATTGTGCAGATGTTCTAGCTGCAGTTTTAAAAGAGCATTTAAAGGTACAACTATTAGATTCTACTAAAGATTATAAAGTTAAAAAACTTTTTTAGGCATTCTTGAAAAAACATAAAAAAAATAAAGAATCAGAATAACTATATGACTTCCTTCTTATTAATGCTCTAAAACACTTTATTAATAATAAACTACCAACTTTTTTAATTGATTATATATAAATCAAATTATTAGGTGACAAGTACAAAATTAATCTATAAATTAAATCTTTATAATTGAATAAAACTTCTTTAATCAATTATATATAAATTAATTTATAAATTAAATATTTATAATTAAATAAAACTTCTTTCATCATATATTAGTAAAAAGTTCCGTATTTATAATTCAGCCTTGGTAGCTATTGAACTTAGAACTATGTGTTGCCTTGGTAAATTATTAAAATTAAATATAAGGATAGTATAATTAAAAAGAAAATATGCTAAATTCAAATAAATTTCTCTAAAACTAATTAGTTTGCAAATGAGAAATTTATTTTTATTAAATACTCAGATAACCACTATTGTCCAGCTAAGTTATTAAGTAAATATCTATGTATTAGACCAAAAACTACAAATGATAAACCTCTCTTTTTGTTATAAGAAAAAAAACAACTAATTTTTGGAATCATTAGTGTTATTATTAAATAAATTACTAAAAATACAAGTATTCAGGATTGTTTTTATTACACATAGCATCAGAATTGGTAGAACAATAGCTGCTATGAAGGCAGGCTTATTCCTTATACAAATACAAACTATAGGTAACTGAAATAGTAAGGCAGTAATATAATATTTGAGAACAGTTAAGACCAATAAATTACAGATTTCTAAGAAAATAGGTTTTTGCTAAGTTTGATTCTTTTTTTATCCCTATATGTTATTTCTTCATTATATATATATTAATAAAGTTTCTAATCAAGCAATAATAATAAGAAACTTGTTAATAAAGTAATGAAGTAATTATTATTATGAGATTAGATGACTTTAAGTACAAATTATATGCATGTTATATGCATCCTTTTATGTTTAACAGATTTATTTAGTATCTTGTTGATCCAAGATTAGTATCAGGATAATATATGAATAGTTTTATTTTGGTTTTATGAATTGTAAATAAGTAGTAATTATTGATTAAGACTAGAAGAATGTTATGAGGTTTATGTAGATATCATAGATAAGGTAGGTTATTTAATAATTGACTTTTAGAAAAGAAATTGTTTATTTTTTTGTTCACTATTACTGCCTGATAGTTAGAGCTAGCTTTGTTACATCTTCTACCTACCAGTACTAAGAAAAAAGTGATATTTTCTTTTATAAGCTTCACAACTGTAAAGGCAGTACAAGGACTTATTTTAATAAGCTTCACAACTGCAAGAGCAGTGCAAGGATCTAAAATTCTAATTGTAAAAAGCAGATAAATGCTTTATAGACTTTACAGCTGTATTAGCAGTATAGAGACCTAAATTTTAACATTTTAATTAGTCTAAGCTGCAATAAAAGTGCAAGGATTTTACTTTCAGACCTTTTTCTAAGCAAGTGCACTATACACCTTCCTATTTTTCAGCTGATTCTCAACATAGTTATATTATTTTCATGAAAGAAACTGTAATCTAATACTTATAATATTTTAGTAATATATATAAGTATTAGTATTAATACTGTTTAGATATATCAAACCTATTCTTATATGTTATTTTTTCATTATATTTATATTGATCGTCTCATTAAGCATGGTACATGAGTATGATACATTTGATTTAAAATAACATAGATCTAAATTTTTATTAATAAGCACCTATTAAATTTATTGATAATAATCCTTACTATTTAAGCTTTTAAATAAAAAAAACTATAAGTCATTATGTTTTTTCATTAATGAGAACCATTCACTCAAAGTTGCCCTATTAAAAGTTAAAAAATTAATAATATGTGTAATATTTTTATTTGTTACTATGTAAAGTGGGTCAAAAAACAGCATCATGTGATGCTACTACGCAAGCATATAGCATAGCATCATAAGAGAAAATGTAAATAGTAATTCTCTTAATTGCTTATATAAAAAAGTGATTTATATGTACAGAAATATGACCAACAATTTCCTTAATTATCAGAAATAACATCAATAACAGTTACTTTATCAAAGGTTTTAACAATAAAATATAATCTTTTTAATAAAATTAATCATTTTTAGTAATATAAAGTCAAAAACTATTATAAAAGTAGGTTAAATTTAAATTTTCATACCTAAAGTATTCTAGTAAACTCGTACAAACAGAAAATACAAAGCCAAAAAATTAATAGTCACATGATTAAAAAATTTAAATCAGTCTAAAAGAGGTTTTTGTTAGTATATAAACCTCCTGTATCATTTTAATAAATGTTATTTACCTGAGTTTTGCAGTCCTAAAGATGGTAGTATAATTAAATTTGGCCTAATGGATAGTTTATAATAGCCTCTCAAAGATTGTTCAATTTCTATACTGTTTTTATTAAACAGTCTAAATGATTTGCAAAGTTTAGAGATCATTGTAATAAATCTTACCTATAGTTTAAGGAGCTATTGTGAATGATCCATCAGGCCAAATTTAATTATTTTACTCTTTTTAGAATGACAAAAACTAGATGAATAAATTTACTTAGAGTATCAAGAAAAGATTTTATAGTATTAAAATCTGTTTTAGTCATATTTTAATTTAATTAATGATATTTATTAAATTTGCTATTCATATTTTATAAGAAATAATTGATTATTTACAATGCTTTAAATTTATATCCAGAAGAGTATATTATATTAGTATAGTTTATAAGCTGAAATAAAAAAAAATGTTATTAAAATGATGAAAAATAAATAATTGCAAATTTGTTTTATAAACAAACTTGTTATTTTTTTAACATACTATTACTAATTTACCTTGAATATTTTATCTTGAATGTATAGAGCACAGTTATTAAAAATATATAATGCATTGAACCTAAATATATATAATCGAATTTATGCCTCCAAATTATAAATTATAGAACTGCTGTGTTAGTAGTCAAAGGTCATTCATAATTTTATTTATTTATTAACATACAACTTTTTTTAGTTAACGAATTTAGATGAAATAGTATAAGCTGAAAGGATGAATGCAAGTGCAGTAATCATGTAACATATATAGATATATATATATACACTATAAATACATCATGAATTCTGTAAAAGTCTTAACTCTATATTACATCACCTTAATCGATCAATTTACTATAGACCAAATCAACTATACTCCAATCATCCTAACCATTAATAAAAAAAAGATGATCCTATCCATCCATAGTTATTTTAAAGAAAAAATGATCAATATGCTATCAAATTAAGCCACTAACCTTTGTAAAGAAGTTTTCTTGACAATAGGAGTTAGTAAAGCAACTGTTGACCATATTATTGCTAAATTTAATAAAACTAAGAAGGTTACATCATTAAAACAAGGTCAATGAACTCCTAAAGATTTTCAAGCAAAATATGTGAATGCAGTTCATAATTTAGTTCTCTCTGCAAATAAAGATAGTCTTTTTCTTTCCCTTTAAGCTCTAGACTTTGAATTATTCGAATTAGGCTTTGTAATTTTAAAGGCACAATTAGCACATCACTAGGAAAAGCTTAGTTATCATTATAGCAAAGAAGAATGATGAAATATTCTTCATAAGGCTCTTCAAAATATTTTGTATTAGGCATAATATCTCTGTTGGTGATTTGAAAATATTCAAGGACAAAATAATATACCAAATCTTCTAGAAGTTTTCCTTAATAAATTGTATTGCCATATGCACCATAATCACAATTTTATCTGAGTTCTGAAGGATGGTGTGGTGTATGAAAAAGGAAGAGGTCATATGTTAGTTATATTTGGAGCTATCATCATTTTTCATAATAGAAATAGTAATAAAGTAAAAAAAGAGTTTGTTCATAAATCTTTTCTTATTTGGGACCCTACTGCAAAGCCATCTACTAAGAAAAAAAAAAAAAAAAATACAAATGCATAGGAGACAGTCCTGAATGAGGTAAAAATAGCTGGTATAGTTCCAAATACAGTGGATTATCATGGGAATTTTAATGCTGAAGAATTTAAAAAAATTTTTGAGAATCTTTGTGAAAATCTTTGCAATAATTATGGATCATATGTTATTCATATAAATAGGACAAGATACTACAAATGTCATTCTGAAGCAGTGCCAACTTCTAATTGGAATAAATCTGCAATAAAGAAATGACTAAAATCCCACAAAATTAATTTTAACTTTAGTATGACAAAAGCAGAACTATATAAATTGACAAAAAAAGAGAAAAAATCTATCCTTTTTGCTACTATTACTATTGCAAAGAAGTTTGGTCATCATCTTCTTTTTACATCCCCATATTATTGTGAGCTACAGATGATCGAGATAGTATGGAAATTGTAAAAAATAAAGTTGCAGAAGAGTGAAAGCAGCCAGATATTCTTTCTCTTCAGAATGTCTTACTTAGTTCCTTTCAGAAAAAGATAAAACCAGAGATAGTTATTTCATACTGGAAAAAATATTTAAATAAAATGAGAAACTATTAGGAAATAGTAGAGGTTAGAATAAATGATGAGAGTGAAGATGAAGATGTAGACTTGTATTCAGAAGATGAAAATCTTAATGAGAAAGAGTAAATAAAATACCAATTTATAATCAATTGATCTATAGCAATATCTATTGTACATACTGTTACAGTACTGTAGCCTTCTTAACAGCAGTACTATAACAACGACACGGCTACAGGGATCCTTTATAGGTTTATAGCAGTGTCCAAGAGGTAAGTATAATTCCTTAGTCTGTAAGAAAC
>CAJVQA010009428.1:0-12098 GCA_910591915.1 Cetraspora pellucida | reverse complement strand
TGGACTTATACGAATTTCAGTCCAGTCCAGTCCAGTAACTCGTGAGAGACTGGAATAAGTCCAATGACAACCCTGAGTATATCATAATCACAAACTCTATTTCTAAAAGAATTATAAATTGAATTATTGGTTGATTTTGAATCTAACCTAGTTTTAACTAATTGTTATTTTTACCAATAAAATTTAAATGATCCAATGGGTTATTTCATTCTTGAAATAACCCAATGACCAGTCACTGGTCATTTGAGTCATTTGGGTCATTTTAGGTCATTTGCCATTACTGCTTCATTAAGTCGCTACACCCTGGCATTTTACTTGTTATTTTGTTGTTTATTGATATTGTAACTGTGTCTAAAAGAAAATTTTAGATATAGGGCCCTAAGGCCATTATATATTTTCTTTAGTTGTAGTAATAGTCTCTTTATATTTTTTTCTTTTAATTTTTGCTTTGTTTGTTGTTAATATATTTATATCAAGCTGTTAGTTGCTATCTATTAGACTTAAACTAAGCTTTTTGTTGTATATTTATTTAGTTTTTCTATTTGTTTTTGCATTATATATATTAGATTTTTATTTTTTTAGTAAATTAGAATCTACAAAAGAGTTTTTTTTAATATAAATATATTTTTTTCTCAAAGTATAGTTTTAATAATAAAATCTTAAGTTATTTGAATTTTTTTTTTTTTAATTTTATTTTAGTTATATAAAATTTGGTAATCTAATTGGTTTTTGTACAATCAAATAATTAGTTAAGATAAAATTAGCAATAGTTTTATACTAAAATTAAAATTTTGGTTACTTATATAATACAAAAATAAAGCATTCTATTGATCAAAATGTATAAAAAAATTGTATAAATTTGATTGATTATAAAAATATATTAGTTAGATGAATAAATCTTATTTTTATTATTAAACAAAACCTATGCATTATCTTATTGCCAAATCTGTAATAATGCATTAAATATAGACATTATATAAATTAAACAATAAATTAAAAATTTCTTTACTAAAAAATAAATAAAACATTGTAAATAAATATATATATAAGTTGGCCTCATGTGGCTGTTACCCAGGTACACCAGGTTGGGTCCTCCTAACTTTGGAAGCTCAAGGCATCTATGCGAAGTGTAACATTATATATATATAGAGGAATGTTAACCGATATTGCATAAGACTTCGGTGCAAACCCATGATAAGACCACCAGGTGTAGAAGACTAAGGAACTGAAATGATAAAAACCCACTTGAAAATTCCTAAGTAAAGAGGTAGCATGAACTTTCGATGGTACCATTGGACTAGTTGAAGCCTATGAAACACCTTCATAGGAACTGAAGATTCAAACTAAATGGCAAAATATGTGTAGAGGAGCATATAACCAACCAGGCCACTAGGTTCATCAGAGGAAAAGAATACAGAAGTATATCATACTAGGCTATCTGGATTGGTAGTCTGGAATGAGACCAATAGTTTTGAGTTGCAGCTAGTAGGGGATGATGAAGAAGATGCTGGAAAGATAGATATTGAGATTCTAGTGAACTTTACAAGAATAGAAATAGTATAGCATAGTGGTTAAACAGATAACTCTTGTGACTGCAAGTGTTAGGTAACTATAGTATGTTGCATAAAACTAGGTCTATATATGTGGGACATAAAGGTTCTAGTAAGTTTCTTATCGAGGATAAAGTAGTCCTAAGAAGACTGATAAGCATCAGGAACTTGGATGGATGGTGCCTTGAAATGTTTCTATGATACAAAAAGAACTGCATATGCAGAGGGTTTAAATAGGCAAACCCCTAGCTGACTTGCAAGTATGGCAACTAGTATAGAACTTATATAGTAATGTATAAGCAGACTACTTAAATTAGGCACCAAAAGTGCACGTATGGCTAGTTGTAACCTCCAATGTAAGGTAAGCCCTTGGTGGCATGCCGTGTCTTAATATACTTGAATAAAAACATCACAACTCTCAAGATAGGAACTTTAACTTAAAAAAAAAAAATATAAGATATTTGTTTTTTGTAAATATAACTTTTTTTAAAAAATTTAAAAAAGTTTACTAAAAATAAAATAGTTTAAAGTTAAAACTTAAAGTTAATTATAAATCATATCAAAAAATTGAAATATAGTATATACAAAATTTAATACTAAAAATTTTAACTTAAATATTAATAACAATATTTTGAGATTTTATTTATTATTTTAGTTATACAAGATAGAATAAAAATTAAAAAAATAGATTTGTTAATTTATATAATTAAATATTTTTATTTAGTTAATAAGTTTTTTTTTGTAATGTTTTTTAAATTTTTTATATGTTATTTTTTTTGTTTTTTTTTTATAACCTTTATTTTATTACATTTTTCTAATTTTTTAATAAATTGTAGTTTTTTATAAATAAAAAAATTAAAAACATTTAATATAGTAAATTATATTAAACTTTTATATTAAATTTTTAACAAAAATATTAATATAAAAAGAATTGATTTAACTAAAGTAATATAAATTTTATTAACAATTAAAAAAAATACTTTTAATATTTAAATAACTTCAAAATAACTAATTATACAAAGTAAATACGTATTATGTTAAATAATAAAAATATAATTGAATATTGAATAGTTACAATTTTTTTAATTATGTTATTACAAGCTATAATATATTCTAAAATTAGTAAAATAATTAAGAATTTTACTAAAACGCACCTATGATGTTTTACACCTTTGTATAAATTATCACAAAAACTGGCTAATTAATCAGTACGAGATGTTCCAAGCAAAAATGTTTTACACTTCTGAAAATCCTTTCAAAACCCTAATACTAACCTAAAAATTAACCCTAACGTAAAAAAAACTTAAGTTAAAAATTTCTATAACGAAACTTATAAAAACTTAGAAATTTTAAAAAACAGAATAAAAACATATAATAGGTGCAAAATACCATAGGTGTGTTTTATAATAATTGAATATTAATACCAAATTATTAAATACAATATATAAAAAAAAGAATAAAAATAATTATTAGTTGAATACGTAATAATTTTTATTTGCATACTAGTGTATGTATACGAGTATGTTGATGTTTCAAAATATTGATTATAAAACAACTTTTGGGGTTTTAAAAATATATATATATATATATAGTTTGCAAAATTTTAGTACGTATAACTTCGAACCATTTTTGACCCTAGAACTAACCTTACTCAAACTTTAAACTAGAATAGTTTTTGTCTTATAATTTACATATTACGTAAATTCGTAAATTAATAAATTTGTACCCGTGTATAAACACTGTATAAACTAATAATTTTTCTTTCTAAATTGACATTTTTCTAGACTAACCTTCATATTTTTAATCATTTTAATGATTACAAAATTAAAACAAAGAGTATAATAGAAAAACAAAAATTGGTTTCTTTTACATAGAGGATATACACCAAAAATTAAGTAATTAGCTAAATGTCATGAGACTAAAAATTTTTTTCCCGGATATACAAGATTACTTTGCAGAATCAAGAAATAATGCATAAATGTGACAAATTATAAAATAATAAAAAAAAAAAAAAGAGGATTCTCTCGGTCGGGGAATTGAACCCCGGTCTCCCGCGTGACAGGCGGGGATACTAACCACTATACTAACCGAGACTTTCTCGAGAAATCTTCGTCAAATTTTATTATTAAAAGAATATTTTAAACCATTTTTTTTTTTTTTTTACGTTATTGGAGGTTATAATAATTTGAGTTTATCACATCAATTTTGAGAGATTCTATAATTTATCAAAATTTATCAAAACTTAATTGGATAAGTCGATGTGATAAATTTGATTTATTAAAACCTGTTCCAACCTTTAATCGTTGTACGTATTTATTAAAAATATAACGAACAAGGTAAAAACTTTGTTAACCAAAAAATGGCGAGATCTTTTACATTCAAAGCCATGTCTAGAAGAACCAATGAATTTTGTGAATTGATAGTTCCCGTGATGATCAGCCAGTCACAAAGTTAGATTAATTCTTCAAGACCATATTTGAAACGAACGTAACATTATTTCTTTATTCATTTACATTAATGACTACAGAAAAAAAAAAAAAAACTTGAAATTAAAACCTTATGCAACGATTAAGTTTCAGCTTATCGTTATTGAATTTCCGATGTTATTTAACACTTATCAACCAGTTAGAACCTGTTATGAGCTGCAAGTTTTTTATTAGCGTCACTCATTTACACACTTCTTAACGAACAAATTTCTGAATGATAGCATAGAAAACAGAAATTTTAAATATAATTTACATAACGATAAGGATAATGATAAAATTAATTATTAATTAATTAATATTATTATTATTTTAATTTGATTACAGTTAATTCACGAATTAGCATAAGTATATAGTTATCACTATTGTGTAACAGAAACACAGTAATTCCCGATTTTTGGAACGTTTATTCGGACTAAATATTTATATCATTATTGAAATTCATGAAGCATTAAAATTTAATACATATTGAAATTAAATATACATATTTTAATCAATTTAAACAAATTGAATCAAATTCGACAAATCTGGATCGATATTAGATATAAAAATAATAATAAACTTTATAAATCAATTACATTCATTAGTCAGAATATATTCGGCTAGGTTATGTTCAAGTAGATGTAATTATATGTACATAACGTACAAGAATGTTGAACCTAACAATAAGACTAACAATAAGAAAGCCTAGGAGAAAGACAAAATATTTAAAGAAGGAGTATTATTTACGGAGAATAATTTTAATAAGAGCCATTAAAGGTAAAAACTTATATATAGGATGCATGAATAGAGGGGGAGGGTATTAATATAAATATATATAAAATTTGCAGGTACGTACGTGCGTACATGGTTTACAAAAACATAACAAAAAAAAACAAGTTTTAAAGTCAAGATAAAGAATCATAATTTGAAAGATATAATATACAATTTTTTTTAATGTGAACAAACAATTCTTAGTGGTTTAAGATTATCTTTATACATGCATATTCAATGCATATATGTAAACCCGTTTTAATTTGTCAAAATACTACAGTACAGTACAGCAGAATGTTGAAAGAATCGAGGAGGCGGAAAAACTATATTAAGAAGATACTATTCGTATAAAATAATGCATATATTTAATATAAATTGAATTGAAACTTAAAGTATATATACATATAACCTTACATAATACAGTATTATTGATATTTACAATTCGTATATGCTAAATAGAATTCGGATCTTGCGACACCTAAATTTCAGTACACTTTATTAATCAAAGTATTTTAATTTTTGGTATATAAAATAGATTTATCACGAATATATACGATTTTCCTTTAAGTTTGAAAACATGATTAGAGATGTTAAAGAAACCGGTATGACCCGAATCTGTTTCATAGATTTAAATAAAGTCATATGACAAAGATTGTTTATGTTATACAAAATTACCAAAATTATTGCGTTACTACTAAACTAGGAAGAAATCGTGTATAACATACGTCGAAAAGAGCAGTAAATTTAACTTTAAGAAAATCATACGAAGTGGCTGGCTTATGGGTTTGGATTGGATTTGGATTGGATTTGAAACATTGGCACTACCAATTTTTCCAAAATAATCGCGACTTTCTCTTTGCATATCGACGAACTCGAAGAGCATTCTTAGATTCTATTAAATAACTTTTGATCAGATTAAAGAAATAGAGTTCAGAACTAATATGAATGATGCCAATCGGAATTGAATTCTATATAACTACTTTAGGGATTGATTATACCTATATTGTAACCAGGTAGGAATTATTATATGTCTACAGTAAATTACCCTGGCAACTCGATTAATTTAATAATACTTGGGTAGAACCATTCTCCACGAATACAATCTCTAGACTACTCAATGTGTAAAATACTTCAAAAAATACTTTAGAAATGTCAATTTAATAAATATCATGTGATAGTTAAAAAAAAAAAAGCTTGACATTTGATCTTTATATAGCTTTAGTTACACACATGATACTAATAATAACGTACGATACATACGTATGTACATATACATTAATAAGAAAACGCCATTTCGCGACTTTGTCGAAATTTATACATTTCTTTGGAATTTAGATATTACAAGTAGTGTATAACCAAAGATATTGTCGATATTGTCGATATTGTCATTTGACTAAAATTTATTAATGAAAAATATGCAAGCATAAAGATTCATAAAATGTTATAATTCTTGCGATCTTTTAAAAAAAAACGCGACTTTTTTCATATCAATGAAAATAAGTTTTTTTTTTTATAACAGATTTCCAATAAGAAATACAGTCCAAAAAAATACATATATCATATGTAAAGGAATTTAATGATTATTAGTGTTAATATTATACATTTATTCTCAAAATTTCAATACTTCAAACTATTAATATTCAAATTTTCAACTTTCACTCTTTTATCCATTCTAATAACTTGATTTTCTAAAGTTTCTATTTCTCCATCTTCAAGAACTTGACAACGTTTTTCATAGTATATCACATATTCTTCGCACGTCTCATATTTTTTTAGGGTTTCGGGTGACGTTTCTGATCGAATTATCATAGTAGAAGTTTTTTTGATAGAGTAGTTCGAAGAAATATGATCGTTGATTTGTTCTTCTGTTAGAGATTCGATTGGATTTATAGGTTGTTGATGAATAATAGTAGTTAAAGGTGTTGAAAAGATTGGATTGTCCTGAGATTGGTAAAGGATTAATGAACTACACGGTGATGGTATTCCCTCATTTTGTTCATAAGTTTGTGAATATGACTCAGGTATTGAATTTTCTATTTGATCACTTTCAAATTTTTCACATGGTATGAATTTATCGCACGAACAATAATTATCATTAATTTGTGCAAAATTTGAAGTTCCAATTAACTTTTGAATTGGTGGATTTGAATTGTTCAAATAATTTGTACTTATGGAAATTACTCCATCATCTAAAAGTGTATTCCCAAAACGTTCCATAGAAATATGGTCATGATCATTATAAATTGGATAATTTGACGCGTAAAGAGATTGTTGAGTAAAATTTGTTTCTGTTGGAATAAACGTAGAATAAGTATTTGAAGGATATGTTTGTTGGTTTAAATCATAATAATAATTGTAATTGTTTAAGTTTTGTTGAGACATGTTATTCAAGTCAAAGGATAAAAGAAATGATTATTGATTTATTTATTTTATAAAATTTTAATTTTGCAAAAAAAATCGTCATAAAAGAATTTTTATTAAATTTTGAATATATATTTTTTTTTTCTCGAGGAAAATATTTTCCGAGATAAACCAAAAAAAAAAAAAATTTTTTTTATACCTTTTCTTTTCTTGCTACGTTAGCAATTACAGTATGTTGCTCCTTAAATCAATCTTTATATACAATATGTGTATATGTTATATGTGTATATGTATATGTTTATATGTGTATATGTGTATATGTTATTTGGTTATAAGTATATCACTAGTCTAACAGTGTCCATATGGCAATGAATTACGGTATGTATGATGGCGACTTTAATGAAATCTAATTTGGACACTTGCAATCTTTTAAGTCTTAGCATTATATAAACGCGAATATGCTATTTAATACCAATATATTCGAAGATCATGTCACGTCCCTACTACAAGTATGCTGTGATAGTTAAGTAATCATTGAAATAAAAGCATATATTTTTATTTATTAAAATTCGGTGTTTTTATTCTTGCCAATTGCAACCAACTTATTTATGTATGATTCAAATAAATCGTAATTTATACTGTAATTGCTGTTATTTGACTAAATGAAAAAAAATCCAATGCACAAACAAATTAGGATTCATTTCTTTCTATTACTGAATGTTCCGAGTTTGTCCGCGACTATATTATCTTACACTTTATTTTATACATCAATAATATGAATTTTGATGAATAATTATGAATAAAAAAAAAATTTATTTCAAATAACATTCATAAACAAATTTTTTAATTCTGTCAACCGATAAGATTTTTATTTGCTCATTGTCCAATATACACATATTGATATACGTGTTAAATGGTTAATGTTGTGCACCAATTGTTAGTTTGTCACAAAATTTACTATTGTATTTAGTTTAAACAAATTTACACGTATTGCAAAATGTCCAGATACTAATTGTTTTTTGTCCCTCTTTATATAATCATGCCTTCTGGCCCATAATTGCCTTTTAAATATGCATACGTAACTTACATATAAGGCGTTTATGTCTATATACAATTGCTTTACACAATATATAATCTATAATATATACTGCATATTTATTCGTTACTATATACAATTTATTGTAAAAACAATCCTTGTTGTAACGTATTAAAAGCTTACACCAAATCGATATATATAATATATTATTATATTTAATGTTATTGTAATTTAATTATTTATTTAATACTGTATTGATTTATATAATACTATATTGATTTATATAAAGCATTTATACAGTTATCTAAAATTGTTAAAATATGTTTTTTATTGTAATACATATCTTTGAAATATTTGGTTATTTATTTATTTAATTTAATTGTTATTAAATATATAATTACAAATATATATATATATATATATATTAGTAATAATTATACAAAAATATTACTGTATTATAAAATAGTCTAATAAATTTGTAAACTAGAAATGTAACCTTTTATTTTGAAATATCAAATAATTAATTATAAATCTAATATTATATATTACTATAGGGTGCATATGTCTAATTTCATATTACCGTTGATAACACGTGATTGATTAAACAATATCAAGTACCAATCAATTCGTCTTATTGAGACGAATCGAATGGTGGCAATTCTAATCACTGAGTCTCTATTTTAAAAAATAGGTAAAATATTTTTAATGCATTTCAGTGTCTAAATTGACGCACTTTAGTTTGTTTATAATATGTTGACCAATTTTGCGTATTATATACGTAATAAATTAGTTTAAATGATATTAAAATTCTATAATTTTATTTATTATATGAAAGAAGTTTAATAGAAAAAAACAAATTATTTTTAATAAAACTTTTTAATTTTTAAATTAAAATATTTTATCAATTATTTAATCAATTTAATAAAATTTTGGTTTATTGCAGTTTTTTAATAGTTAAAAATAACAAAAAAATTGTGTAAAGTATATTTATTATATTTATATATTCAAATATTTTTTAAAAATTATATATATCTTTTGCATCTTTTATATACCTTGTGCATGTTTTATACATCTCTTACATAATTATACATAATTATACATAATTATACAAATATATATACAATTATGTATAATTATACAAATAAATATACAATTATGTATACAAAAAGTGCATAAAATATATACAAAGTACATATATAATATACAAAAGTTGTATAAGATAAAATTTGAAAAATAATTAAATATTTGCAGTTTATTAAGTTTTAAAAGTTTTTATAATATATAAACTTAATACTAAATATTAATTTTTATTTAATTATATTAAATAAAAAACTTTGTTATATATTTACAAAAATACTTTACTATCTAATTTTAGATTATGTTAACTTAACACAAATTGCTAATTATTTTTAATAATATTAACATTATTTTGTTATATATTTTATATACTATAACATAAAATTAATATTTGTAATTAAAGTTTTTAATATTATAAATAAGATTATAATTAAATTATTATAATTAGTAACAAAATATGAACTTTACTATTTGTATTAACTCTTAATACATTTTAATTTTATTATTTTTAATTAATTTTAGTTTCTTATATTTTTTATTATTTATCTATAACAAGTTTTAAATTAATAAAAATTTATTATTATTATTATTATTATTATTTAAATATTAAGATGAGTACTTGCAATCCAGGATTTTATTGATAATATATTTGACTAATAGTTGCATTACAACTATAGAAAGTAATTATAGAAAGAGTATACAACTAGTCACTTATACAACTTTAGTTATTGTCTAATTTAAGTAGTCCGCCTGAAGATTCTACACTAATTGCCATACCTGAAACCTGCCTGTAAGTTTCTTATTTAACCATTCTAGTTTTTGTATTTATTCATCTACCTTTGCCTACCAATAACCCTGACTGATGCCAATGAAAATATGTCATAATTACTAAGTCTTTAAAGCAGTTCACTCATATAAGGAACTTTTAATCTTGTACTAAACCTTCTAGAATTTTTTGTATTTTATTCTTACAGCTAACCTGATATCACTATAATTAAAACCAACATTGGTGGTTAGGGCATACTATTAAATTACTATGCCCTTGTAGAGTTCATCCCAACCTCAGTACTGACTTCACAACATATTCTTACTACTTTGATATTCAATTCAAGTTTTATTAAGCTTCCAAATCAGATAGTCTAGAAAGGTAGATTGTAACTATACATTTCTGATTTATATGTTTACTAGCATATAACTTTTTCTTCCAGAATAAATCTTAGCAGCCTAGTTGGTTTCATTCAACCCCTTCTCAAAGGTTGGCTTTTTCCTAGTTTCACAAGTTCTAGTTTCATTTTATAGATCTAGTCTTTATAATAACACTGTTAAAGATTCAGATTACCTTTCTACTTAGGTTTTCTAAGTAGGCTTTTATCTTCTTACCTGGTTCCTGTAATTTACACAACCTAAGAACTTATCTTAAGTTCACACTATTTGGTACCAGTTTGTGTTCCTTTGTATAATATTGCACAAATACCTAGACCTTTCAATTATACTAGTATAACACAGGTTACAAATATCTTATTCCAATCAATTACAGAAGACAGTTAATTGTAATATAGAAAGAATTGCAAATTTTTATTGTCACTGAGATTTGAACTCTAAACCTGCCACTTGAAAGTTGACAACCTATTCACTTCACTAGGTCGCCACATCCTAAAATCTATTATTATTATTAACTTTTTAATTTAGATATTAATAATATATATCTTAAATCAAGTTTTTGTTAATATTTTGCTAAACTATTTTAGTTTTTTTTTATATAACAGTCTTTTAAGATTCTTAAGTTATTTTTATATAATTAGATATTATCTTTTGTATCTACAAGCTAGTTTAAATATAATAATCCTATTTGTTTATTATACTACTACTTGTTATTCATGTTTTTGTCTTCAACATGTTTTTTATTTTTTTGTTATGTCTATAAACTTTTTACAAACATTTTTCTGTTTTAATGCATATTCTTATTTCTTTTGCTTTAGTTATTATTTAATAGATTAAATTATTTTTTCAAAACTTATTTACTTTTAATTTTATTTTATGTTCAAAATGTTTTTTGTTAAACCTGTTTTTTGGTATTCTTGAGCAATTCTAAGTTTTGTTAATTTATTCAGACTATTATATCTATTAAATCTTAAAAAAAGATTACTTATTTGCTTTGTCATTATTTTTTAACTTAGTAATTTGCAATTTTCTAGGTCTTTATATTTAATTGTACAATTGTTCAATGTTTTCATCATGTTACATTTATGTTTAGTCAAATATACTAATAGTTGATATATTTTATTAATCATCTTCTCTGACATTTTTGTTAGTTATAAGAGATATTCTGACTTGGGAATTATTACTGTATTATTTATATATGCAATTTGGCTCATTGTTATTTTTTAATATTTTAGATCTTTAACTGTTTGACTAATTATTTCTTTTATTTTTTTATAAACTAATGCTTCTTTCATCTTACAGTTTAGCCAAATTTCTAATGATCTTATAATCTTATTTTTAGATTTTTTTATTATTTTGCTATAAACAAAAATGATTTTTTTTTTATTTCTTTAGCTTTTATATTTATTATTATAAATTTTAAGTTGAATTTATTTATTTCAATATTGTTTTTTGTAGTATTTTAACTCTTTTGAAACCTCATTCTAAACTTTTTAGTAGAACTAAGTTAAATATCTTTTTTATATCTTATAACAATATTCATACTTCTTTATTTTTTTCTTGTACTTCTTCTATTATCATATTTAATATATTGTTATAAAACGATTATTTTATTTTATTTTATTATTAGTTATTTTTAGATATTATTTATTATTATTATTAGTATATTATTTTATA
>CAJVQA010009427.1:0-12099 GCA_910591915.1 Cetraspora pellucida | reverse complement strand
AATTTTATTTATAATATTATAAAATTTTTTTATTAATTAATTAAAAAATAAAAAAGGTTTATTAGTAATATATTTTGTAGTTACTATATAAAATTTTTTTGCAACTAATTATATATAAAAATGATCTATGTTGTACTCTATTCTTAAATATTAATTATTAGTAGTAGGTATTAATAAATGTTAATATAAGTAATGATTTATTATTTTCATATAAATTTTCAAAAGTGCTTAGAACAAAAAATATAGATTACTGTATTATTAAGTTGTGAATAAAAAATTTGTATCAATAAATTGAAACTGTTAATGTGCTATTTAACTATTATAATTTATTTGTTTTAGTTTTGTATTGTTTAAAAGTCTAATTTCAATTGTCTTTCTAATGTGCCAATAACAGATTTGTATTTTAATATTTTTTTAAACAAATCAAGTAGTCAATATCTAAGCAAAATCTTTATTTGTCAAAAAAAATATTGGATTAAGTCCAAGTTTCTGTAATTTATAAAAAAAAAGTTAATTAAGATGCCTATATAAATTTTATTATTATAGTTTCTATCATTTTCAAGAAATAAATAAGCTAGTAAATATTTACTTCTATTAATTTAAGCATGAACTACATATAATTTGAATTTTAAATCATTCATATTGTTTATAATTTTAAACCAAAATAAATTTATAATAAATAAACTAGTAAATAAATAAAAATAAATAAATAAACATATATGTTGTATCAACTCTAATCTTATCAATTTAAAAATTTGAACTTTTAATTATATTTTACAATGTTGTTAAGAATCTGAGAGCTTTTGGTACTTTTTTTAAAAATAATTTGGTGTAATTTTCTTTTAGCCATTTTTGTGCTAAAAGAAAAAAGTTATCATTATATTTAAATTTTCTTTTTTTAAGTTCTGTTCATTAGTAATATATTTGCTTTTAATATATATTGATATTTAAACTTTATATAACTAATTGTTTGTAGATTTCATACAAAAACAAATTAATATTGTTTAAAATAAACTGTTTTATTTTCTACGAAATTAAATTATTTAACTATAAAAAATATAACAAAAAATACATTTCTATATTAAATAATTCAAAGTTTTAAAAAATAACAATTTTAATATATCTTTTATAAGAAAATGTTCTATTTGTTATCTATTATAATGTTTTGTAATATTATTACTTTTTTTTGACTTTTCAGCCAAACAATCATGTTAAAACAGTAATAAATATAGGTTATAAATTTTTTGTATTGTATTTTTTATAATATCTACATTGTTTTTATTATTTGTTAATACTATAATATAAATAACATATATTATTATATAATATAATTTACTTACATCTATATATAGTCATCTATACTAAATATTATATTAACAATATGATCTGTTTGCTCTTTAAAATTGCCTTTCAATATAGAAATATTTATAATACAAAAAAATTTAAACTTTGATTAATTATTTTTTTAAGTTTTATTTCTATATTCATATAAATCAAATATTTGCATTAAACATTTATCAAAATCATCCAACTCAATTATTAATTTATTATCAAGATTTTTAACTTGTTTTTAGTTGTTTTTCATTGTTTGATTGTATTATTTTGAGCACAACATGTATTACAGATGCTGAAGGTGTTTTTATTAGCTTTAAATAAACTAAGAGAAAGATGTTTTTCATATCTTAAATAATATTTTTGCATATTAGTATTATTATTATTACATATTATAAGTAGATTCAAATTTATTTTACTTTAACATTAAATTTTTTTTTTAAATATTAAGATAAATACTTGCGACCCAGGATTTTATTGATAGTATATTTGGCTAATGATTACATTACAACCACAGAGGGCAACTATGAAGAGAGTGTACAACTAGTTACTTATACAAGTTTAGTCATTGTCTAATTTAAGTAGTCTGCTTGAAGGTTCTACACTAGCTGCCATATCTGGAACTCACTTGTAGATTCTCTATTTAATCATTTCGTTTTTATATTCATCTATCTACCTCTGCTTACCGATAATCCTGATTGATGCTAATAAAAATATGTCATGACTACTAAGTCTTTAAAGCAGTTCACTTATATGAAAAACTTTTGACCTTGTACTAAACCTTTCAGAATCTTCTGTATCACATTCTTACAGCTGACCTGGTATCGCTATGTTCAAGACCAACACTAGTGGTCAGAGTATATCATTAAACTGCTATACCCTTGTAGAGTTCACTCCAACTCTGGTACTGACTTTACAATATATCTTTACTACTTTGGTATTCAATTCAAGTTTTACCAAGCTGTCATTTTAGATAGCCTGAAAAGGTAGGGTGAGATCATACTTCTGGTTTACATGTTTGCTGATATGTATTTTTTTTCTCCAAAACCTGGAAATTCTGAAGGCCTAGTTAGTTTATCTGGTCTCTTCTTAAAGATCAGCACATTTGTCTAGTTTTACAAGTTTTAGCTCTGTTTCATAAGTCTAGTCTTTACAGTAGCATCATCAAAGGTTTGGGTTATTTCTCTACTTGGGTCTTTCAAGTAGGCTTCTAACTTCCTATCTGGTTCCTGTGATTTACATAGCCTAAGAACTTATCTTAGATTCATACTGCCTGGTACCAGTTTGTATTCCCTTGTACAATATTGTATGAGTGCTTAGACCTTCTAGTCATGTTGAAATAATATAAGTTATAGGTATCTTATCTCAACTAATTACAGAAGACAGTTAGCCATAACACAGAAAGAATTGCAAATTTTCGTCATCACTAGAATTTGAACTTTAGACTTGCCACTTGGGAGTTGACAACCTATCTACTTCACTAGATTGCCACACCTTCCTACTTCAATATTAATATGTATTTATATATACAAAAAAAGAATATAAATTTATATTTTATGAAAGATATATGTGACAAAAGGCTTTTGTTTTAAGGGATCTTTTTAATTTATTTATTTTTTTTTTTTTATAGTTAAAGTTTTTGTTTTGAGAATGTAATATTTTTATTTAAGTATATTAGAACATAGCATGTCACCAGAGGCTCACCTTATATTAAAGCTTACAACTATCCATATGTGCACTTTTGGTGCCTAATTTAAGTAGTTCACTTATATATTGCTATATAAGTTTTATACTAGTTGTTATACCTGCAAGCTAACTAGGAGTTTTGCCTATTTAAACTCTTTGTATATGCAATTTTCCTTGTATCATAAGAATATCTCAAGGCTACACCTATTCAGGTTTTTGATACTGGTCATTACTCTTAGAACTACTACTTTATTCTTAACAGAAAACTTATTAAAACCTTTATGTCTTACACATACAGACCTAGTTTTATGCAACATGTTATAGTTACCTAACACTTGCAATCACTAGGGTTATCTGTTTAACTGCTATGTTATACTATTTTTACCCTTGTAAAGTTTACTAGAACCTCAATATCTATCTTTTTGTTATCTTTTTTATCATCTCCTACTAGCTGCAACTTGGAACCAGCAGTCTCTTTCAGATTACTAATCAAGATGGTCCAGTATGATATACTTCTGTATCCTTTTCTTTTAGTAAATTTGGCAGCCTGATTGGTTATATGCTTTTCTATACATATTTGATGTTTGGTTTAATCTTCAGTTTTTATAAAGATGTTTCATTAGCTTCAACTAGTGCAATGATACTGTCAAAAGTTCATGCTACCTTTTTACTTAGGAATTTTCAAGTGGGTTTTTATTATCTCAGTTCCTTAGTCTTCTATGCCTAGTAGTTGATTTCTTTAATTTATATAATTTATATAGCAATATGTTTTATATAGAATTAATTAATTAGCAAATCAATATATTTGTACAACCAATAATATGCAATCAATTATGTGAGAGTGAATTTTTTGGTGATGATACTGGAGTAGTTTATCTAAAGCAGACAAATTATATAACAATAATAGTAATTATGATTGGCTAGTTATAATAAAATTTTTAATTAGTTAGTCAATTTGTTAACTTTGAATTTTGAATTTGACAGTTTTACATTATTATATATTATTATACTGAGTAGTTTTTTTTTGTTTTTTTTATAGGTTCTTTTTTTTTGCAAACTGAATATCTGATCTATATAGTTTATAATTTTTGAAATTATTTCAAAAACTAAACTTTGTGATATAAGTACTTTTTTTTTACATAGTTTTTTTTTTTTTGTACAACTTTTTTTGCATAACTTTTTTTGTGTAGTTTTTTTTGCATATGATTTTTTATTTTATAAGCTTATATTTTATAAAAACTAAGTTAAAATATAAATTTTAAGTTTTTTTTTTTTGATGTTAAGGTAATCTTTTTGGTCTTTTGACTTTTATTAATAACTTTTTTGATAATGTGATTTTATGAACCATTACAGAAGAGAGTACAATTGGTGTAATCTGTATTAATTTACTAAATTATATTCAAATGTTCAAATCATCATTTCAATCTTAAAACTAATTTATTCTTAAGATAAACTCTTTAGAGTCTTCTGTATCTATTTTTATAGTTAATTTAAGTATTATTATAGTAAAACCAACATTTGCAGCCAGAGTTATATTATTTAACTACTATGTTCTTGTAAAGTTCACACAGACTTCAGCATCTATTTTATGATATAACCCAGTACTTTAGTATATTTCTGGCTTTTTATCTGTCTTTTTATCAAACTTCTAATTCAGATAACTCATGTAGAACTATGATTAGTCTATCAGTATATCAGGTTGGCCTGATATTTTTTTTTTCTGATTTATTTTAGCAGTCTGGTTGGTAGTATTTCTGAAACTTCCAATTTGAAGGTTCTTGTCTATCTGGCTACTATGACTAGGTACTATAATCTTGGAATCTGTTTCTCCAGACTAGTCTTTATAGTAGGATTATTAAAGATTTAGCTATCTCTCTATTTAGGTCTTTCCAAATAGATTTCTTGTTACTTAATTTTAACAAATTTATATAATTACAAAAACTTATCTAGTATTTGCATTGTCCAATTTGTCAGTTTGTATTTCTTTATATAATAAGTTACACATATATCTTATAACTTGCCAGTCATGCTAATATAACTATTATTATAAGTATTCTAACCCAATTGTTAGTAACAGTTATCATAATATAAATATTACATAAGTGATTATTCAATTTTTATTATTAATTAAATTTAAACATCTAACTTATCTTTTAGGAGGTTGACAACCTAATCATTTTACTAGAATACCATATCTTTAAATCTTAAGTTTTTTATATTTTGTATATAAGTTTTTTTTTTGTTAAGATAACCTTTTTGGTTTTTTGACTTTTATTAATTACTTATTAGTATTGTAGTTCAATAAACTACTACAGAAAAGCATACAATTGGCTATATATATAATTTTTCCATATTACCTATTTTAAAAAGTTTATTTAAAGATTTTCTATCAATTGCTATATCTAATATTTTTGCTTGAATATTTGACTTTAAACCCTCTAATCTGTAATCTGTATTAACTCACTAAGTTATACTCAGATGTTCAGATCATTGTCTTAATCTTAGAACTATTTTATCCTCAAAGTAAACTCTTCAAAGTCTTCTGTATCTATTTTTACAACTAACTTAGGTATTACTATAACAGAACCAATATTGCAATTAGGGCTTAACCATTAAATTGCTATGTTCTTGTAGAGTTCATTTAGATTCTAGCATCTATTTCATAATATAACCTCAGTACTTTAGTATACCTCTGTTTTTTTATCTGTCTTTTTACCAAACTTCTAATTCAAATAGCTTGTGTAGAACTACAATCAGTCTATTAGTATATCAGATCAGTCTGATATCTTTTTTCTCTGATTTGTTCTAGCAGTCTGATTAGTAATATTTTTGAGACTTCTAACTCAAAGTTTTTTGTCTGTTTAGCTACTATGATCAGATACTATGACCTTGGTATCTGTTTTTCTAAGCTAGTCTTTACAGTAGAACCATTAAAGATTCAGCTATTTCTCTACTTCGATCTTCTTAAATGAACTTCTTGTTACTTAATTTTAACAGATTTACATAGCCATAAGGACTTATCTAGTGTTTGTACTGCCAAATTTGTTAATTTGCATTTCTCTGTATAATGCCATACTTACACAAATGCTTCATGACCTGTTAGTTATGCTAGTGTAACTATTATTACAGGTATCTTAACCTAATCATTAGTAATAGTTGCTGTAATACAAATATTATATAGGTAATTATCTAAATTTTTACTGTCAATAGGATTTGAATATCCAACCTACTACTTGAAGAATTGACAATCTGACCATTCACTAAATCACCATACTTCTTATATAAGTATTTTAATATATTTGTTTTGTTAATAATATTTAAAAATGCTAACTATCTTTTTTATAATATTTTAAAAGATTAATAAGAAAAAAAGTAAAAAAAAACCTTATATTTATTTTTTGATTATTGTGTCTGTTATCTCTTTAAGTGTTGTGTTTTCTGCTCTTTTTAGAGTTACATTTACTATTTCTTCAAGTGTAATGTCTGCTACTCCTTTAGGTATTATATTTCCTATTTCTTTAACTATTATATTTGTTATCTCTTTAAATTTCAAGCCTGTATCTTTGGTTTTTATAAATGTTGCTTTTTAAATTATTATATTAACTTTGAATCTTTTGTCAGATAAAAAGTTAAGTTTTCTTTATAATATTAAAGATTCATTGGAAATTCTAATAAATAAATTTAAAAATAATTAGTAATCATTAGTTTCAAATATTTGAACAAAAAAGAATTTGTACAAGTATATAAATAGTAATATTTAAAAGATTTTTGGTTTCTGTTTTATGAAATACTAAGATTTAAATATCTGACAATAGAAAAATATTTTAAATAAAAAAAAATGTCAAATAATAAAGAAAAGACTCTTTAATTTGTATTAAGTAAAGATAAAAGTTTTTTGGTTAATTGCTTCAAAAGTAATTCAAGTAGAACAATATAAGAATTCCTTAAATTACAACATATATTAGAAGATAATAATAGGATAAAATAATCAAAGACTATTAAAACTCTAGTTAAAAATGAGGCAATAAAAAATTATATACCTCTAGCAATTACAATTACTATTAAAGAATATGCAGCAATCAAGTTAAGTTTTACTACAAATATATATGATCTAAATTGTAAATAAGTAACAAACATTAAATATAAGATTTGCAAGCCTATAAAAAATCATCTTATTGGAAATTTAAATCTAAAATTAGATATTTTAAAAACAATATTTTATTTAAAAATTTAAAAATATTTTGTTAAAAATTATCATGTATCTTACTGATTTACTAAAAGTATTATGTTTATGCATCTAGAGCAACTTAAAAAACTTTTTTTTTTGCTTTTGCTAAAGCCATAGTTATTAGTGGTTATTGCCTTTATTGTATTTTAATTATAATTACATAAATTGTACAAGATGAGTCTACAACTAACTACATATACAACTTTTGGTTGTCTATTTTAAATAGTCCACCTATATAGCAGGTTCTATACTAGCTGCCATACCTGCAATCTACTAAAAGATTACCTATTTAATCACTCTGATTCTTATATTTATATTAACAAATAGCACACAAGTTTCTGTATAATGAAATGCTATCTAATCTAACCTTGATCTCTCTGTCTGTATATCTGTTAAGTCATTACATATTTCAGAGAATATTATCTAAATGTAGGGCTTCAAAGAGTCTTTTTGCTAACTAACTACTTATATTTAGTCTTTTGTTAATAGGACTTATTCTTGCAAAGTTCATCTAGACCTCAGTATTGACTTTATAGCATATTTCTAATACTTATATGATACAAGAAGTCTAGAACTAACATCATGTAACTTACAACAATATATATAAATAAAATTATATCTAATCAATAAAAATATGATCTATCTAAAAAAACACTCTATAGATTAATTATTTAGAACCTGAATTACAATGTTATAGAGAGATTTTTCATTTTAACTTATTATTACTTATGTTATTAGCTATTAAAATCTTGGTGTTTTTTATATAACAATTCGAATTTGGCCATGCCTTATAATATACTGCAAATTAAGTTTTTATATTTAACTTATTTAATTAATTTTTTATTTATATTGTGTCAACATCATTTTTGGTTTCATTATTTAATATTATGATCATTAAACAGTATATATTTTTAAGTTAAATTTTATCTTATCTGATTAAACTCAGATAAGTTTCAGGATTATTATTTTTGTTTGTTTTTTTTTTATCTTGCATTCAAATAAATTTAGACAAATTCCACTTTGCTATATTAGCAAAATATAATTATTAAAGTTTCTAAAAGATATTTTAAGTAGCCTTCAAACTAGTAATTATGATATTGTTTAATTATTGAGTAATTGTAAGTGCTATAATATCTGTTAATTATAAATGCAATCTATGATCATAAAATAAAATAGCAAAATATGAACAATATTAAATTGGATTTATTTATCAATTTATTGCATTTTTTAGGATTGTGTTTACCTGAAGTGTAGTTTTTATTTGTGCATTCATTTAAACTTGACAAACCATATTCTGTTAACCTTGTTAAATACTTCAAATTTATGTATTTTTAACTATTAATTGTCTGAATTATTTGCTAACAAAATGTATTTATTTTTTTTTATTTTTTTTTTATTTTTTTTATTTTTTTTATTTTTTTTCTTTTTCCTCTATATTTTTTTTTAGATTCTAATTGCATCATTATACATAGAATATCACATAACATACTAGAAATGCAGATTTTAGTAACAATGTAACTTTATAAAAAAAAAAATCTAAACTACTGCATATTGAAAAACTTACTTATTAGATTATTTAATTTTTAATGAATTAAAATAATTTTTTTTAATTGAATTTTGTGAAGTAAAATATTGTGAAAAAACCTATATTTCAAAAATAAAAAAATTCAATTATAAATAATATTTAAAGTACTTAAGAGCAATTTTACTAACTTGTAACAACAATTAAGAAACAATGTTTTTAGGAATCCATCGATGTGATTTATATTTTTTTATAGCAAATTTAGCAGCAGCAAGTGATAATCCTTTTCTGTAAGCATCCATATATTACCATGCTCTTCTTGTAAACTTACAGATTGTTATAATGTCTACAGAAGCAAGAGCTTCTGGTACAATATTTTGCAACCTTTAAAATATGTAATTGCAATAACTTCTTGTATATTTTTTTATTGCATCCCGAAAATACTCAATATAGTTTAATTTTAGATAGAATTTAGGATAAAAAATAATTTTATGACCTAGACTATATACAATGTCTTCAAGAATATTTTTTGTTTCATAAAATCTGGCTGTCTTGCTAACTTCCTTATGTTACAACAGATCTTTTCTTAATCTTCTAAGCACTTAATACATTTACTCCTTAATTATTGATCCCAAATATTTCTTTCTTTCATTACCTGTTTTATTTTTTTTGGTTTTCTTCTTTTTTTCATATTTTTATAATCAAGTAGAAAAATCATTTTTTGAGATATATCATCAAGTAATCGACCAGGATGCATTCATAGTTGTTTGCTATCATATTTTATATTCATTCTGTTTGCTACTAATGCATCTTTTGCAAAAGCACTATGACTCAAACTATTATCAAATGCAAATACAAAAATTGTGTCTAAAAATGCAATTTTCAAAACATCAATTGTTTGCTTAAGTTGTTCAGCAAGCAACTAAACATTCCAATAACCATCATAGTTTACACCAACTTCAAGTATCTCTGTAACATATCTATTTGGAATTTCTGAGTAGGCTAATTGTTGCTCTACAGTTAAATAAACACATCCCAAAGGTTTATATAAAAATTTACTAATATGAATACACCTGCCTCATCCTTTTGGATGTAATTTTTGTTCACCTATTTGAAAAAAACTTAAATAAATAATTAAAAATAAGTCTACCAAATAAATTAATCAGAAAAACACAAACTTATAGACCCCCATCCAGTTTTTTATCATTATTAGTGACTAATATTGTTTCATCATGTGTTATTATACAATGCAGTTTTTGATTAAGAGGAATATTTTTTTAACTAATATTAAATTATTTTCATCATATTCAATAAGAAGAGGTTCTAATTCAGCCATTATGGATAAAAAAACTTCTTGTCAGTACTGTACTATGTCCTTCTATTTATGCCCATCTACATATACATCCTTTTTTTATTCTTTATAACTCTATTCTAACTTTTTAAGCCATTCTAATATGGTTCTTTCACTTATAGTTGTTTTTTTTTTAATGCCTAAAGATGGAAAAACTTCATTTTCTACAAATTCTTTTAGAACCTTGGGGTTCACACTAAACTTATTGCATCATAAATATGACATTATTTATTTAAAAATAGAATCTTTAATAAGTTACTAATAATTAAGAATTGCATTTAAAAATAAAAAAATTTATTTATTTTATTTTTTTTTTTTACCTTTATTGATATTTTTTCATCATCAATAAGGCTTGCTATTTTTATATGTTTGCCATGATTCTCTTTTGGTAATTTTCACCATCTCAACTACCCATTACCTCATGTATGAATACATCTTGTTTTTGTTAGCTCTCTAGCCTAATGACTTAGCAATCATCACACTTAAATTTATTTTGATCCAATCTTGATATCTCAAATACAAATATTGCAATGCAGCTTGTAAACAAATCTTAGTTCCTTTATCAATTTGTTTACTGTTTTTTTCTAATATATTGTCTAATTTCTTAATTGCTCATTTTATACAAGCTTTATCATCATTCATATTTATTTTCACTAATTCAACTATTGAATCTATAGCATTATCAACCATTATTGTATCTTCATCCTTATTAATTACTATTGTATCTACAGCCTTATTAACTAAATTTGTCTCCATTAATTGCACTGCTATATCTACAGCTAAAAATTTATAAGTAGATGTCAAAGCAATATTAAACCTTAAAGAATTGGTTAAAGATAAGTAGAAAGTAATAGATTTTGTATTTTGTGCTGCTTTTTTTAGTTTAGCTTTTTTTCATCTTAATGTTTTTCCAGAATTATTATAATTATAAGTAGGTCTACTCACAACTTTCTAAGAATTATTATTTCTAGCAGTTGCTAGTAAAACTTCAAAGTAACTATCAGCTTTTTCATTGATTTCTTCATTCATCTAAATATAATCATCAAGTTCTTTATTAACTGATTTATAATCTAATAAATCATTAAATTGATGTATTGTTTTATTTTTTTTTAAATGCACATGCTTAGCTTTTAATTTTCTTGCAGCCTTAAGATAGCATTTTCTTTTATTTAGAGGAGGCATGATTAATATGAGTTAAATCCAATAAAAATTAAAGCTGCAATCTCTTTACACAATTTTGTTATAATGTCTTTGGTGTTTTTTTTTTAAGAATTTATTGAGAGGTTTTTTTTTTTTTAGAAAAAAAAAATAAGCTGATCTATTTTATGATTTTATAACTTTATAAATATCAGAGATTTATAAAATATATGACAGGTCTACTTTATGGCCTTATGAATACCAGGGCTTCTGGATCTATATATTGTTGGACCTAAGTTCACAGAGTTTATGCTATGTCTTGCACTCACTTTATTATAGTATTTTGCTTCTTATTCTAACACTCATAAATGATTTCAAGAAAATAAAGTATAGGTTCGATCTTACAGATCAAATCTTATCGTTATTTATTCATTTGCTTTTATGCATTATTACATCTCTTATCTGTCATAATTAACTTTAAAATTCCATTGTCTTGAATAAACTTCTATATAGTACTCACAATTATATAGATCTAGCTAAATTATGATTTTATCTCTGCAATATCTAAAAAGAACTAATTTGGCACTAAATCTATATTTGACCAATCATATCCTAATCCTATGTAACTGAATTGTGAAATTTAATTGGATAATTAATCAATCATATAATTTGTAATACCCTGGAATTTTGGCTATAAAAGTCATGTGATATTAGTTCTAGGCTTCTTGCACTATATAATAAACTAATTTATATTTTTTATTATAAACAGAAATGCAGTATATATTTATTTATAACTTTTTCTTGTATTAAATTAATAGTTCAGATTAATTAATTAAAAGTTGT
>CAJVQA010009426.1:0-12099 GCA_910591915.1 Cetraspora pellucida | reverse complement strand
TTTGGGCTGAGAATAAATTAGTCCTAGCTATAGGTCCATGTAATAATTTTTGTAACTCATTTTCATTAATGTAATACTAAATTGTTCATTAAAGACCAAGGCCAGGCCTCACTCTTAAAAAAAAAAAAAAAAAAAAAAAAAAAAGCAATGTTGAAGATAATAATACAAAAATAGAAATAGGTAAAGGTTGTTGTAGTAGTATTAAAGATGTAGAAAACAGTGAGTTTGGTATAAGTGTTGCTGAATATGGATTTGTTAAGTTAAGAAAATCATCTTCTGTTGTATTTGATTTTAATAAAATGTTTGGATAATGCCAGATAGCTTGAAATAATAGAATAAAATAATTAGATAAAGGTTTAGATTTAGATTGAAGGTAAACATGAGTTTCACTATAATTATTTTTAATAGAAATAGTTAAGGTATAACCACAAGATTGCTTGTTAAGTAATCAAAACTATAAATATATCATAAAAAAGAGATAATTGTTTGTGGATGTAGAAGTAGTAGAAGATGGTTATAGGCTAGGAATTTGTTATAGCATGTATAAAGTTGTATAGAGCCAAAGTGTTTATTGGCAATAACAGTATTATCATGGCAAGATAGAACAGTTTCTACTAGTTGTGTATAAGTGTAATTTAAAGCATTATTTTCAAAAACAGGTTTGGTATATTGTGTGTTATTAAATATAGAAGAATATTTTGAAAGAATAGGTATTGATAGATAGAATCTATAACCAGATTAATGTGAGATGAAGTTGTTAGATAAAGATTCTGGTTCATTTGATAAGTGTATTAAGCACTCATTATAGTTTAGTTTAATTGATATTGCTAGTGTAAAGTTGTAAAGGTTAAGTAGTATATAATTGTAAGAATGTGTGTGTTCGAGAAAGAGATAAAGAGTTTGTGGATGTGGAAGTAAAAGTAGACCTTGATGTATTAACTATTTATTATAGCATAAGTCTGGATAAACTAGTGTATTGTATAATAAGTCTTGTAATGTTTCCTTGAAGTGTAATGATGCAATGAAATTCAAGAAAATAAAAAGTTTCTCTGTAGATTTGATCACTGTATGCTTGGCTCTTATAGTTGCAAAAAGTGCCATAGTCTGCTCTGTATATTGAGTCTGGTTGCCATAAACTTGGTTCTCCATATAATAAATATATTTTATAAATCTTCAAATATTAAAAATATTTATTTAATTGCAAGTTAATATATAAATTTTGTGTAATTATATTTTAATTCAAATATATCAATTTGTATATCATGCTTAATAAGATGACTAATATTTATTTAAATTTTTAAATAAATTTTTATCTTCTAGTCTTAAATTTATATATTATAAAAACTTATTATGTGTTTATATTATTTAGTATTTGTTTATATTTCTTTATATATATAAACATTATATTGTATAAATATTATTTAATTTTTTAATTATACTAATAATATATATAACAGATATTCTATTTTAACAAATTAGTAAAAAATAATTAATTATAGTATAAAAAAATTTTGTTAATACTAAGATTTATATTCTATACTTGATACTTAAAAGTGACAACTTAATTACTTTACTATATTGCTATACTGTTATTATAATAATTTTTTTTTTTTTATTTTTTTAATATTAAAGATAAGGTTATACTTAACTTTATTAAAATTTAAATAAAGTTTTTATAATAAAAGCATGTTATTAAATTATATATAAAGAATAAAAACTTAAATATATAATTTTAATTAAAACTTATAAAAGTAACAAGGCTTATCTAAATTAAATATAAGTAATTATATAATAGAAAAAGATATAATATTAATTTATTAAATAGTTTAAAGCTTAATTTTAATAATAATTTTTGAAATTAAAATAAAAAAAAAGTTAGACTAAAAAAAGAGCAATAAGATAAATTAGTAAAAAATATAATTTAAGTCTATATATAATATAAAATAAGTAAAGAATTTATATTTGTTTATATACTTATTAGTTTATATTAAAAAAAAGTTTAATAAAAAAATATCAATATAATAAAGAATATAATATATTGTAAATAGTAAAAATAATATTAGTAAAAACTAAATTTTATAGAATAAAATAAGAAATTGTATATATAAAAAAGTTATATAATTTAAAACTATTAAATATAAAAGTTAAAGTTCTATAGCCTAATAGTCTAGATGCCTTTTTTTTTACAGACAAGATTAATAGTTCAATTCTAGCTAGAGGTAAAAACTTTGTAATCTATAGAAGCATATAAATATATGCAAAGTCTATAGCTAAGTTTATATAAATAGAAGATTAGTATATAAGAAAGTTCTTAAAAAGAAGCTTCTTAATATAAAAAGCTAGTACTTAATGTAAGAAAAGCAATAAATATGTTATGCATCATTTATTAATCTCTGTTGATTTACAATCAATATATGTCATTTATGAATTTAAGAATAACATATATTACTTTGGAATTAATATGAATTTTATTGATTAATAAATATTTATGCAGTAATTAATAAAAATTTTTAATATTAAAATAAATAATAATCTATATTAAATATAAGCATATAAGGGTGAGTCAGTAGAAAAAGAACAAATCATTTTTAGTAAAATTTTTTTAATTTTTAAATTTAAATAACTCAACAACTATTTAATCAAATTTGCTAAAAATTTTTTATTTTAATCTTGAAATTATATAGAATTAAAATAAAAAAAAAATTTATCAAATTTAATAAAATAGTTGTTAAGATATTTAAGCTTAAAGTCAAGAAAACTTTTACTTAAAAAAAATTTGTCTCTTTTTTACTGACTCACCTCCATATATAAGCTATAAAATGCATAGCTATATATTTATAATAAGCTATTATAAAAATGTTATTTTACCAATATAAGAGTTAAAACAACTCTTTCTAATGATCATTTGAATCAAACTTTCCAAAAAGCTAAACTACAGAAAATGATATAGTTAATATATTAACTTTATGAAAACCTTTCTGGAGTACTGTACATGCATTGTTAGACATTGAAATAGAGTTGAAAAAGAGTTGCAGCCTTGTAATAATGTTTTAAAAAGCACTCTAGAAACTATAAAAGAAGTAGTCAGTGAAAGCCAAGGTTCTTTATTAAGTTAACAACAAAGTTGGATATATTAGTTTTATACAATTGTAAAACCTACAAGAAACATCCACAAGGGTTAAAAACTCACAAAAGCTAAAAAGTTGGTTCACCTAGCACTTTCACTTTTTCTTCAAAGAAAATTTTGTAAAAGTGGGTAATTCAGTTTACCTTCTCCTAAAAATTGACATGTAAAATCACCAAAACAGTTAGTAGTATTTACTTTTTAAACAGAATTGTTTACAATATGGATCAGAAATAATACAGCAACACAAACATGACTATACATGTGCCTTGAGCCACTGGAAACCTGTTAAACACTGCCTCCAGACTAACCAGTACCTTATACTGACCCTCTATAATAAAGTCAAAGTTTTTTCTTCTTCTTTGGTTTTTTGTTTAAATAATCTAAGTAAATAGAAAGATAGTAGAGTAATTTCTATTTAGTATAGTTTATAATTTTTACAAGCCCAACACAGGCTTATAATTGTGATTGTCTGATATTTGTGAATTGCAAATTTCACACCCAATACAGACTTAAAATCGTGACCATCTGATTTTTTGTGAATTGCAAGTTTTACACTTTTCTTTTTTCTCATTTTTCTCTTACTCCTTTATTTCTTGTTTTGTATCTTTTATCGTTTACCCCTATATCTCTGTTTTTTTTTTTTATATATAAAATCTTTTTTTTGTTTTTTGCCTCTCTATGAGAAGACGTCATCAGATTGATGGTATTCTATTGTAGGATGGCAGTCAGACAAGCAGCCTACTTCTGCTTGAGGTAGTGCAGCAAGTTGTACTTAGATACCAATAGGGTGCCTAGGTGATGCTGAACTTAGTTATTAGAAAAATTCTCAGTAATTTGTATAGTTTCAAGAATTCTAATAAAGTACTAGTATGATTGCTTAAGTTAAAAAATATATATATATATATATATAAAGTTAAAAAAAAACTAATTATAATTGTTGTTTTTTTTATTAAAAAAAAAGAAAATAAAGTTGAATGCAATTTTATTTTATAAGAAGAAATAATTATCTAGCAATTGCTATATTGATAATGCAAAATACAACTATATTGCCTTAAACATAATGTATTGTTTCTTCTGCATAAGCAGTATTTAACATTACAATTAGGTTTCTTGCAATAGCAGTAATCATAGGTTTTTTTAAATACCAAATAGTTTATTTTATTGCTAGTAATATACAAAATTTAGTAATAAAGCAGTAAAATATTCAATATTTGAATTAGAAGAGCATTATAAAAATTTTAATTATTATATTAGTAAAATTTTATTTAAATATTTTATTATTATTATTTTTTGGTATTAAGATAATCTCTTTGGTCTTTTAACTTTTATTGATGACTTTTTTGGTAATTTGATTCTATAAACTATTATAAGAAAAGTGTACAATTAGCAAATATGTAACTTTTCTATATTATCTACTTAAGAAGTCTAACAGAAAGTTTCTTATTACTTGTTGTAATTAATATCTCTACTTGGGTGTTTCATTTTAAACACTCTGAACCTGCATTTGTGTTAACATCACTGTGTTATGCCTAGGTTATTGTCTTAACTTTAGAACTATTTTATTTTTGAGATAAATCTCTTGGAGCCTTTTGCACTTATTTTTATAGCTAATCTGATATTGTTATAATAGAAGCAATACTTGCAATCATGAACAAGGCAGACTATGATACCTTGCACAGTTGTGAGAGCTAAGCATATAATAATCAACCTTATAGAAGACAATTTTGAAAGATTATTTACAATATCTTTAATTTCCTATGATCTTCATATATGTTTTAACAAATTTCTTCTTCATTATTATTTACTACTTCTCTCTCATGATCAAACTATCCAAACTCTAATTCAACATATTAACAAATATAATAACAACAAAACTGTCTCTAGCATCACATTTTCTATTAATTTATCTTATAATGAAAGCTACATATATCTTTCTAATAACAATTTTTTATCAGCTTATATTGTTATTGCTCTATATCTTCTTCTTATATTCTATAATCTTTCTTTCAGATCTAACTTCTTTAATCCTACTTCTATCTTATCTAACTTATCTTTTGATAACCATTCTTCAACCTTTAATTGTAATTCTTCCTTATCATCATTCAACCAACTCTATATCATCTCAATCTAACTATTGCTATACACAATGTTAGAGGCTTTAATAAATCTACTAAAAGAAAGGCATGACAAGATTATTGCTTCAACTATAACTTATCAATTGCAAGTATTACAGAAATTAAAATTTCTGACAAAACTAATCTCTTCTTTTGCAATGATAACTTTTTTATCTACTATTGGTCTAATTCTCCTACTTTTATTGAAGACACTGCTATCATGATCTATAATAATCTTAAACCTTACATTCACAGTATTCATACCCATCCTGAAGGTGCTATAGCACTTGATATTTTCTTTTGAAATAAAATCAAGCTTCACATTATCTCAGTTTATCTGTCATCAACTGATATTACTACTTATAACCAAACTCAAAATACTGTTATTAACTAGATTTAACAAGCCTTTTAACTTCACATTCACTCTATTATTTTTGGTAATTTTAATACACAAGACAATACACACAGCTTCTCACCTAAATATAAACTTATTAATTTTCTTAATAATACCAATATGTTTGATATTGGAGCCCACTTTAACAACAAACATTCTATCTAATCTAACAACACTAGCAGTAGTCATATTGACTATATTTGGACTAACCAATTCAATATACAATTTCTTCTCTCTTAAAGTCTTGATAATAGTCAAACCTTAACTTCTAGTAACTATCTAATTCTTATCTCTACATAGACATTTCCACATGCCTATAGCAAATTCTTACATAAACATACTAGTATTAGTCATTGCATCTTTAACTATAAGGTTATGTTTGCAAAAGACAGGGAATCCTTTGTAGACACTCTATCTCAACAACTCTTACTGCACAAAACTTCTATCAATAATGAAACTGATAAAAGTATTAAAACAATTTGGTACAAAATTTAATGCTTTATTATTTACTCTGCTACTCATATTATCTCTAGTAAAGTCTTTGCAAATATAGCTACAATCATCAATACTCACCTCACAGTATCCTATTACATTTATCTTTTAATAAACTTGGTCATATTATTAAACTTGTTAAAAAACTCATCCAATATTCTGACATCTCCAACATTAATCAAAATATCTTCCAAATTAACAAATAGTTACAATGTGACCTTCAACTACTTAACTCCACAACCTATCTTATACCCAACTATGGCTTTAACATGCTTATTCTATCTGAAAACAACTCTTTCATGCTCATTACTTTGAAAACTTTTTTTTATTTTGACAACAAATCAACAAAGCTATTAACAAAAGATGTATTATTTTTATATTACATCTTACACAAGCTTTTAATAACATTCTTAATCACTATCATCAACCTGTTTATCTCTCTAATATAAAATTGTCTAATAAGTTTATAACTGATCCACTACTTATTAAACAGCATGTTAAATCACATTTTCATAACTGGACTGCATTCAGACCTATTAATAAAACTCTTTTTAATAATTTTTGGCAACAACACTAGCTTCTATTATTTCATATCAACCCAATCTGGTACCAATCTTTGAACTCTCTCATTATAAATAAAGAACTCTCCCAAACTCTCTTCCAGTTTTCTAACAACAAAGCCTATGGTCCTACAGATATTAGTTATAAAATGCTTAAACATGTTAGTTTTAAATGCACTTCTACTATTATTAGTCTTTTTAACTATTGTCTTCTTGAAAATAGAATTTCTAAACAATAGAAACATAGCAGAATTTATCCTATTTTCAAACATAACTTCTTTGATAATGATCTCAATATTACTTGACCTATTAGTCTTGTTAATTATATTCACAAACTATATACCAAAATTCTTATAAATAGACTAAGCACTATATTTCCTTCTAATCCTATTCTCACATCTTTTAATTATGTTGCACTTCTTAACAATAGCATTTCAATCCCTATTTACATTTTTAATAATCTTATTGAAGATGCTACTTGTAATTATAAGAACATTTGGCTACTTTTACAGAATATAAGTAAAGTATATGACTCTGTCAACTTTATTTTTTTTAAACATTCACTTTTTTGTTTAGCACTTCTTTTATCTATTATTAATATCCTTCCTGATTTCTTGACTAATCATCACAACCACATTATTACTAATCTTGATCTTACTTTCTCTTATCCTGTTTACAATGCTATTGACCAAGGTGAAACTATTACTCTTTTATTATAGTGTATATACTATGTTCCACTTATCTTATATATACATGCACAAGTACCTGGTTATATCTTACAATCCTTTTGGGCTACTAATCTTAAACTTCAAACATTTAACTTACTACAAAAACAATACTTTGTTTTGGTATATATAAATAAAACTCTTTGGGTTGCTTTATCACAAACTAAGCTTTTCAACATATTATCTATAGCTGAATTATTTTATGCTATAGCTAACATTCAAGTTAATCCTACAACCTTCCATTTCACTACATCTCTATCCTCTATAATAACCATTTTTTTCTATTATATTCTCTAAACAACTCTTTAAATTTTTAGATTACTGGTTCATCTTGAACAATAGACAATTTAAACAAACAAAACTGCTTATTACTAAATCCTCTTAACTCATCCAAATTGCTAAAACCAAATGTATTACTAACTCATATGCCTACTATATTATTAATACAGTCATTATTCCTACTCTCGAATATTGTCTTCAAAACATTGTAGTTAACCAGCCTATCTGCAACAAAATCTTTACTTAACATATTAGTTTTGTTAAACTTAAAGCTAAACTTTGTCATATAATACTCTCTAGTACCCTTTTACATCTTCAAATTTATAACATTAAACATATCTAGGACATCCAACTACAATATCATATTCATAATCTTCTCAAACAACTTAATAACCCTGATCTATTAGGCACATTAACTCACATCTGAATTTAACAGTTACAAAACAACCTCTGGTCTTCTACTAATATCTTTTTATATTCTAATCCTATTATTGATAGTTCTAACTGTCTAACTATAAACTTTAAAATTATTCAGCTTATCAAGCATATTGGCTAAATAATTTCTACTAATCTAACCTATAACATCTCATTTACTCTAAATGATAGAGTTATTTCTCTTGAATCTCTTCTTTTCTCTTATTTTAAATATTCTATTTTTAAAAACAACTTAGATATCACAAATTACTCTTTTTTGACCAACTTATTACATATAATAATTCATGCTTATTATACTAGAAACATATTTTTTCTAGATTAAATAAGCTTTCTAAAGGTGTTGTATCTTAATGGTTCACCACTCTTGAGGACATTACAACAAGCCATTCTCATCAATATACTTTATATGATTATTTTAATCTATCTTAAACAAACTACTTTTTTTATATTACTAGTTATTTAACTTCTAATACCAAAACTTGGCTACTTACTATTCTTAATGACTAAATAATTATTGACAAGACCAAAAGCATAATACTCCTATAGGCCTTATCCTTATTACTCACTAGCACTACTCATATTAGTCCTAGTTTTTAAACCTATATTCTACTCTTCTTTTTACTACTATATTATGTTCTGAATATTATTTTAATTCTAATACAATTGCCAATAAATACACTATCTTTATTTCTACAAACCTGGTTACAAAACTACTCTGTTATAATCTGTTATTTTCAAATATTATAATATCTGCTTATTAGCATCTAAACTCTCTTATACTCATACTTCATATTTCTCTATTTGGCAAACTCTTATCAACTTCATTAACTTATATAACATTCAGCTTACTTTTCACAAAGTTACAACATACCAAGATGATTTATTTAATAACCTTGCTGACCAACTTGCTTATAATTACTAAATAATATTCTTTTTAATATTTTTAGCTAACAACTTTTACAATTCTGCTTATACTCCATTTATTGACCAATTTTCTATTAAGATTCCAATTCGATATTCTATTTGTACTATCTGTCAAGCTCATATCATAACACTTTAGATATCTTAACATTATTTCCAGCAAACATCCACTATTGCTTCTAATATCAACTGAAAAGCCACTTGGCTTTATATTAATACTAATCAAAAGATTTCTAACTTTGCTCATAGTTTTTATTTCTCTACTCTAAAAACCTTCTATGTTAAAATTCTCTTAGATGAACTACCTGTTCCTTACACTCTTCACAAACATAACTTCTTATATTCTCCTTTCTGTCACTTATGCAATCAAATTAGCTTTTTATTACACTAGACTCTTTTTCCTTCTACTTAAACAATTTATTACTTAATCTCTAATCCTCTTAATTGCATCTTAAATGCTACTGTCCTTGACATGTCCTTTAATCTTGTTTCTAATTTACCTTAAGAAATTCTTACACTTAATAGCTTTAAATTGCATAACTCTTTATATATGCTATTTCTTATTTCTACCCTATCTGATTTAGTTCCTATTGATCTCATTTTTACTATTCATAATACTTCTATTTCTTATTATACAGCTACTTCTCTTTCTATTAAATTTCTTCTTAATTTAAACCAACAAATGTACAAACAAATATAAATTTCATATTGTATTTCACATTCTGCACAGTCTCAAAACACACTTACTACAAATTTAACCTATAGCTTTCTTTCTAGTCTATCTCCTATCTCAGTACCTCAAATTATTATTAAAATTGACCTTTGGACTATCTAATGAATTAAATATCATATTTCTTTCTCTTATATTATTACTAACATTCAAATTTAAATGAGTCTTAACCTCTTTTATAGGTTTTAATCACAGATTATATGCCTGAGTCTTTATTCTTCATATGTAATTTAAAAGAAACTTTTCTTTGTAAAAACTTCAATTGAATTTTAATAAAGTTAAAGGCATGGCCTTATCATTAATATTTTAAAAAAAAAGCAATACTTGCAATCAGAGTTATATTATTTAAGCAATATGGCTTTGTAGATTTTATTCAAACCCTATTATATACTTCATAGCATATCTTTGAACTAGAAATATTTCTACCTTTTTATAAGACTTCTAATTCAAATAGTCTGTATAAGAGTGTGGTGACTTAGTGAAGTGGATAAGTTGTCATATCCCAAGTAGTAGGTTGTGAGTTTAAAACCTACTGATGGTGAAATTAGAATAATCATCTATGTAATATATAGACAGTATTACAGTGATGGAATTCTGTTAATTAGTTGGAATAAGATACCTGTAACTATGATTACATCAGCATGACTGGCAAGTCTGAGGCATCTGTGTAATCTGTTATACAGAGAAATGCCAACTGGTACTAGGCAGTGCAAATCTAAAATAATTCCTTAGGCTGTGTAAATTTGTAGAACTGAGAAGCTAAAGCCCACTTGGAAATTCTAAGCAAAGAGGTAACACAGATCTTCAATGGTACTACTGTAAAGGCTAGACCTAGAAAATGAATACCAATGTAAAGAATTCAGATAAGCAAGAACCTTAGATAAAGGGTACTACTAACCAGGCCATCAGATTTTGAACCAAAGAAAAAGGCTATTGGGCTGGCTTCAATATATCAAAAGACAGATTACAGTCCTTCTGGGTTATCTGAATTGGGAGTCTGGGTTCAAAGCAGAGGTATACTAAAAGTACTAAAAATATGCTGTAAAGTCAGTACTGGGGTCTGGGTGAACTCTGTAAGAGTAGCCATGTTTGTGTTTTAAAAGTAGATAGATAGTTAACAATGGAAGGCCCTTTGTGCTTTACTAGCAGGTAATGTACTTTAAAATGTGTAATGGCCTAGGAACCAGTACAAAAAAGATAGGTAATCATACTGCTCAGATGGTATACTAGTTAGGCATATATGAGAGATAAGTTGGAGATTCTAATATGACAAGGCAGATGATCAGAGAGTTTAAATAGATAATTTCCTAGTAGGTTATAGGTATGGAATCTAGTGTAGAACCTTAGAGTAGACTACTTAAATAGGCAAACAAAAGTTGTATGCATAACTAGCTGTACTCTTATCTCTGTAAAAATAGTTATAATAGCTAACCTAATATAAAGTTAATAAAGTAACATCACAAGTATAGCCTTTAACAAAAAAAAAAAAAAAAAGTAGTTTGTATAAAACTATAAGCAGTTTATTATTATATTAAATTAACTTAATATTTTTTTTTTAATTTATTCTAGTAGTTTTGTTAGTGGTACCTCTGAGACTTCCAACTCAAAGATTTTTGTCTGTTTAAATACTATAACCTTGGTATTCATTTTCTAGATCTAGACTATATTGTAGCACTATTGAAGATTTGTGCTATCTCTTTATTTGAGTTTTTCTAAATAAACTTCTTGTTTTTTAATTTCAACAGATTTATATAGCCACAAGGACTTATTCAAAGTTTAAACTGCTCAATGCTAGTTTGTATTTCTTTATATAACAAATGTTTTATAACTTTTTAATTATATTTGTATAATTGTCATTATAAATATCTTAAACCAATTATTAGAAACAGTTATCATAATATGATTATTATATAGATAATTATTCAAACTTTTACTATCAATTGGATTTGAAAACCTAACCTATTACTTGGAAGGTTGACAACTTATCCATTTTACTAAGTTATTACACCTCTGTTTTATTAAATTATTATATATTTATTATATAATAAATTATTACAATTTATTATTTCTTATTACATTACTTATTAATTTATATTATTTATTAAATGATTAAAAGATTACTAATGTTATTAGGCCATGTAAATCACAGGAACCAGGTAGGAATATGGAAGCCTAAAGGATGGGGTCCCATAGCCTAGTGGTCTAGGTGCCCCTCCCTCTACAGACAAGGTCGACGGTTCAATCTCAGCTGGAGGCAACTCTGTAATCTACAGAAGCATATGAATGTACGCGAAGCCCTGTGGCTAAGTCCATGTGATTAGA
>CAJVQA010009425.1:0-12100 GCA_910591915.1 Cetraspora pellucida | reverse complement strand
TGCAACCATTAGCTGAATGTACTATCAATAAAATTCTGGGTCACAAGTACTCACCTTAATATTTAAAAAAAAAAAAAGATTATTGTCTCAACTATGATATTTCTATTACAAGCATTACAAAAACCAAAATCTCTAACAAAACTAATCTTTTTTTTTTGCAATAACTTCTTTACTTATTACTGGTCTAACTTTTTATCTTTATAGAAAGAGCTGCTATTATAATTTATAATCATCTTAAACCTTATATCTACAGTATTTACACTTACTCTGAAGGTGCTATAGCACTTGATATTTTTTTTAAAATAATATCAAGTTTTATTTATATTAGTATACCTTTATCAACTGATACTTTTACTTATAACCAAACTTAAAATATAGTAATTAACTAAATTTAACAAGCTTTTTAACTTTATATTCATTCTATTATTCTTGGTGATTTCAATTTATAGAACAATATTCACAGCTCTTCTTCTAAATATAAACTTATTAATTTCTTTAATAATACTAATATGTGTGATATTAAAGCTCATTTTAACAACAAACACTCTATCTGATCTAACAATACTAGTAATAGTTATATTAACTACATCTGAACTAACTAATTTAATATATAGTTTTTTTTCTTATAGTCTTAATAGCAGTCAAACTTCTATTTTTAGTAATTATTTAATACTCTTTTTTATATGAACATTTCTATATACTTATAGCAAACCTTTATATAAATATACTAGTTTTAATTGTTATATCTTTAATTACAAAACCATGTCTACAGAAAACTGTGACTATTTTGTAGTTACCCTATCTCAACAACTCTTATTGTACAAAACTTCTATTAATAACCAAACTTATAAAAACATTAAAACAACTTGGTATAAATTCAATACTCTATTATTTATTCTGCTAATTATACTATCTTTAATAAAGTTTCTTGCAAATGTAGTCATAATTATCAATACTCATATCTTACAGCACCTTATTATATTTATCTTTTAAAAAACAAAATCACATTATCAAACTTATTAAAAAACTTACTTAATATTTTGATATCTTTAACATAAATTACAACATCTCTTAAATTAACAAACAGTCACAATTTGATCTTTAACAACCTATCTTTACCTATACATCTTGTATTCAACTATGCTTCAACATGCTCACTTTATTTGAAAACAATTCTTTTATGCTTATTATCTTGAGAACTTTCTCCTATTCTGTTAACAAATCTACTAAGTTGCTAATAAAAGATATGTTATTCTTACAACATATCCTATCTAAGCTATTAATAATATTCTTAATTACTACTATCAACCTGTTTACTTTGCTAATATTAAACTGTCTAATGAACTTATTACTGATTTATTACTTATTAAACAACATGTTTGATTACATTTTTATGACTAAACTGTACTTAAACTTATTAATCAAATTCTTTTTAATAATTTTTAACAACAATATCTTCTACTTTTTCATATTAACTCAACCTGGTATCACTTTTTTAATTCTCTTATTACTAATAAAAAACATTTTTAAACTCTTTTTTAAATACCTAATAACAAAGCCAATAGTTTTACAAGTATTTGTTATAAAATGCTTAAACATATTAGACTTGAATACACTTCTGTTATTACTAGTCTTTTTAATTACTGTCTTCTTGAAAATAGAATTTCAAAGTAATAGAAACATAATAGAATTTATCTAATTTCTAAATATAACACTTTTGATAGTAATTTTAATCTTACTTGATATATAAGTCTTGTTAAACATTTTTGCAAACTCTATATCAAAATTATTGCTAATAGACTTAGTTTTATATTTTTTCTAATTCTATTTTCTTATCTTTTAACTATATTGTCCTTTTTAATAACAGCACTTCGATTTCTATTCATTTCTAAACAACTTTATCAAAAATGCCATCTGTAACTATAAAGATATTTGGTTATTCTCACAAGATATAAGTAAAACATATGACTCTGTTAACTTTATTCTTTTCAAATATTTATTTTCTTATCTTTCACTTTTTATATCTATTATTAATATTTTTTCTAATCTTCTTACTAACTGCTATAACCAAGTTATTACTAATCTTAGTTTTATCTTTTCATATTTAGTTTACAATGATATTGATCAAGATGAAGCTATTATATCTTTATTGTAGTATATATATTATAATTCACTTATTTTATATATATATATACAAATATCTAGTTATACTTTACAATCCTTTTAGACTACTAATCTTAAATTTTAAACATCAAACTCATTATGTAAACAATACTTTGTTCTAGCATATATAGATAATACCCTTTGGATTACTTTATTACAAACTAAGCTTTTCAATATACTATTTATAGCTAAATTATTTTATACTATAATCAATATTCAAGTCAACTTCTCAAAATCTATTCTGATTACTAACAACCTCCATCTTACTATATTTCTATTCTATATAACAATTATCTTCTTTTACTTCATTCTTCTAAACAACCATTTAAATTTTTAGGTTGCTAGTTCACTTTGAATAACAGACAACTTAAACAAATAAAACTACTTATTGCTGAATCTTTTTAACTTATTCAAATTGTTAAAACTAAATATATTATCATTTTTAATCTTAAATATTAATTTTAAAACATTGTAATTAGCCAACCTATTTGTAATAAATTTTTTATTTAGCATATTGGCCTTGTTAAATTTAAGGTCAAACTTTGTTGTATAATATTTTATAGCACTTTTTTACATTCCCAAATCTATAATATTAAACATATTTGGAATATTCAATTACAATACTATATTCCTAATCTTCTTAAATAACTTAATAATTCTGACTTATTAGGAACGTTTATTTGTATTTATATTTAACAATTACAAAACAAGTTCTAGTTCTTTACTAATATTATTTTACATTCTAATTCAATTATTAATGATCCCAATCATCTAATTACAAACTTTAAAATAATTCAGCTTATTAAGTATATTGGCTAGACATTTTAAATAATTCAACTTTTACATTTTATATACTTTAAATAATAAAACTAATTTTCTTGAATTTTTTTTTCTTTTATTCTAAATATTCTGTTTTCAAAAAATAATTTAAATATCACAAACTTCTCTTTCTTGATCTACTTATTATATATAATAATTTATATTTATTATATTAGCAACACATTTCTTTTAAATTAAACAAACTTTCTAAAAGTATTATATCTTAATAGTTTACTATTCTTAAGAATATTATTACTAGTTATTCTTATCAATATACTTTATATGATTACTTCAACCTACCTTAAACAAATTACTTTTCTTATACTACTAGTTATTTTACTTCTAGTACTAAACCTTGGCTACTTACTATTCTTAATAATTAAATAATTATTAGTAAAGTCAAAAGGCATAATAGCCCTACAAATCTTACTCTTATCACCTAGTAATATTACTTATTTCAGGTTCAGTTTTCTAATCTTTATCACACTTTCCCTTCTACTACTACAATATGCTCTAGATGTCATCTTAATTCTAATTTAATTGCCAACAAATGCACTATTTTTATCTTTACAAACTTGGCTACCAAACTACATTGTTTTATTAATTTTGATAAAACTCTCAATCTATATGCCAACTTTTATAATATTACATACTTTGTTGCTATACAATACCCTTTATATATATCATCTCTTCTTTTATTAATAATCAACTTATAACAACTCCTTGTATCTTTTAACTAGGTCAACTTACTGATAGTTTATAGGCCATTGCTAATTTTAATCACAACTTATCTACTATTTTATTCTACACTAATAGTTCTGTTATTAACCTTAGTACTTTTCAATATTTTATGAGTATAGATTGGGTTTAAATAGATAACTCTGTAACTTTTTATTTATTTCAAGCACAAGTTAAACTTCAGTCATGCTTTTTTAAAACTAAAATTCTTGCTATTCTCTTAGCAATTATTACTACTTCTAGAAACTGCTCTGTTTACATATTTACTAACTTATTATCAATAATTTCTAAATACCATAGTATTTGTCTGGCATACTCTTATCAACTTTATTAAGTTATATAATATTCAACTTACTTTTTATAAAGTTACTGTATACCAAGATAACCCATTTAATAATCTTGTTAACCAACTTGCATGCAACTACCAAATACTATACTTTTTAATATTTTTAACTAATAATCCTTATAACCTTGCTTATACTTCATTTATCAATCAACTTCTTATTAAAATCTCTATTCAATACTCTATTTGTACTATTTGTCAAGCTTATATTATAACATTTTCAATATCTTAATATTACTTTCAAAAATGGTTTACTATAGCATTTAATATCAACTGAGAAGCTACTTGACTTTATATTAATAGCAATCAAAAAATTTCTAACTTTGCTTATAACTTTTATTTTTTTAGTCTTAAAACTTTCGTGTTAAAATTCTTTTAGATAAACTATCTGTTTTCTATACTCTTTATAAATATAACTCTTCATACTCTTCTTCTTGTTATCAATATAATTAAACTAGTTTTTTATTATACTGGTTATCTGCTCTTCTACTCAAACTATTTATTACCTAGTCTCTAATTCTCTTAATTGCATCTTAAATATAACTGCTCTCAATATATCCATTAATTTGTTCTAACTTGTATAAAAAATTTTTTATGCTTAATAGTTTTAAACTGCACAACTTTTTACATATATTATCTCTTACTTCTACTTTATCTAGTCTAGTTTCTATTGATCTCATTTCTATTATTTATAATACTTCTATTTCTTATTGTACTACTTTTTTTCTTTATTAAACTGCTTTTTCATTTAAATTAACAAATATACAAACAAATATGGATTTCATACTGTATTTCACATTTTGCATAGTTTCAAATTATACCTTTCACTAATTTAATTCATAGTTCCTTTTCTAATTTACTTTTATCTTCTATTTTAATATTACAAATTATTACTAAAATTAATCTTTAAATTATCCAATAAATTAAATATCATATTCCTCTCTCTTATATTATTACTAATTTCCAAATTTAGATTAGTCTTGGCTACTCTTGTAGGTTTATATTACAGATTATATGTCTAAGTCTTTATTTTTTATATTTAATTTAAAAACAAGTTTTTTTTTATAAAAACTTCAATTGAATTTCAATAAAGTTAAAGACATGACCTCATTAATATTTAAAAAAAAACAAATAATATAATTATCAGATGAAATAATATTTTATTAAATTAGCCTAAATGATCTATATATTAGTTCTTTAATTTTTTATATAATAATTCATTATTTTATATTTTATTTTATTTATTTCAATCTTTATGATTAAATTTTTTATTATTTAATTTATTTAAATATCTCTTAATATTAATTATATTTAATTTTTTTTTTTAAGACTGTACTTTATAACAGTTTTTATTAATATATTGAAGTTAATTTTATATTATTTTTATAGAGAAAAAGTTACAACTAATTACATATACAACTTTTAATTATTTATTTAAGTAGTCTGTTTTAGGATTTTATATTAGATATTATATCTATAATTTACTAGAAGATTATTTATTTAAATCCTCTAATCATCTGCCTATTAACCATAAACTATCACCAACCCCTTATATATACTTAACTAATATACTATATAAGCAATACTATATTTTTCTTTACTAAACTAGTTTCTAAACTGTTATACATTTTAGAACATGATATTTGTTACTAAGCCTTAGAAAACCTCTTTTATTAACTGTTTACTTACTTTACAAACTATTAATAAAAGCTTACCTTTGTAGAGTTTACTCATATCTTAGTACTTATTTCATATTATGTTCTTAGTACTTTTAGTATACTTTTGGTTTGTTCTTGGACTTTCAATTCTAATAATTTAAAAGAACTGTAATTTGTTCTTGGTACATTAAGTCTGACCTGATATTCTTTTTTTTTAGTTCAATCTGACAACTTGGTTAATGATACTCCTCACTTAAAAGTCTTGTTTATCTAATTTTTCTACATCAATATTCATTTCTAAGTCTAACTTTTATAATAATACTGTTAAAAATCTATATTATTTCTCTATTTAGATTTTTTCAATTGAACTCTAATTTTTCCTAGTTTTATAGATTTATATAATTATAAAAACTTACTTTAAGTTTATACTAACCAGTACCAGTTTGCATCCTTCTGTATAACTAAGATTACACAAATACCTTATAACCTACTAGTCATGCAAGTGCAACTATAGTTACAGGTATCATATTCCAACTAATCAACAGAATACTGTCACTATAATACTATCTATATATTACATAGGTGATTATCCAAATTTTCACTATCAGTAGGTTTTGAACTCACAACCTACCACTTGAAAGGTTAACAACTTATTCCATTTACTAAGTCATCACATCCCCATATTTAATTTTCATTTTATGCTTTATATGCATAAGTTATAATAAATTAACCATCATTTTGTTAACCAAATCTTGTGCAAAAAAAAGTATTAAAATAATGATTTAGAGAACTGAAAGATTTAGACTGTATGATATTTTTTAAATGCATTAATAGATTTTTTTTAACAAAATTAAAACATATATGTAACAGATATTGATTTCTTTTTTTTTTGTTATTATAAATGTAATAATAGATTTATGTAGATACAACATATAATACGATATGTAGAACAAAATTATGAATATTTAAATGTCTCCTCAATAGAATAAGAGAACGTGGTACTGTATTATGATACATTCAAGTTTATTAGATATACTGTAGAATTGAATATAGAAATAATTAAAGTTTTAAAGTTTTTAAATAAGAATGGTCATAACTTAATATTGAATATAGTTTAAAATGTTCTAAATAAATAAATATATGATTTTCTAAATGTAATAATAGTCAGCAATATTTACTTTGAATTTTAAATATTAATTATAAATTAAATTTCATTGGTTTTGTTCGTTTCGTTTCTTAATTTTTTTTACGATTTTGATCGGCTGGTTAACTTGTGACAATCATCCAACATTCGTATAACCATTTTCCCGGTGTGCAACATATAAAAAAATTATTTTACAATACCAGATCATCCCGCTAGACATGTTATGATTATAATAAAATGGTTTGGATTATGGATTATAAGCATGACATTTACTAGCGGAATGATCTGGTATTGTAAAATAATTTTTTTATATGTTGCACACCGGGTGAAAGATCAACCGTGTAACATCGACGGTTACTCCTGTTGTATTTGAGACGGTCTTGCCTGTATTATTATTGATAAAGCAGATACGATAGATGGTTACCATCACTAGTTTCAGCATATATATTAATATAAGCAATATAATGGTTGAAGTTTATAAATTTACACTCTTTTCCATAGTAAATGCTTCTGTAAAATATTAATTCACTATTTTATTATCAGGTTTCCGTATCTCCTCTGACGTCAGCAATTAGAGTTAAATTTGGCATAATTGCCGGAAACTTTTCCTTACGATGGTTATAGTGCAATAAAATCATGTGCGCATTAATTTAATTTAATTTTTTTTTTATTGAGAAAAGCAAAAATACTCGAAAAATAATGTTTAAATAAACCTTGGTTCACTAATTCAAAATGAACAAATTTTACATGTAATAAGTGCTAATCTATAGTTATAATTTTTTAATGTAAAGTTATAACCCAGCCTTCTATCTCAACGTACTTAGCCTACGTATTTAGAATTAAATAACTTTTTTGGTTTGTGTTACTAAAGAAAATAAGCAAATCTCCTAATAAAGCTCTATTGGCTACCTGCATTGCATAAAAAACTTCTAAAGATGGACATAGGTAATAATTAATAATCATTATGTAAACATTATTTTTACGTAACTAAATGCATTTAATTATGATAATCATTGGCTCTAATTGTATTAATAAAAGTTTATGGCTTTTTTTTACAGTACATAAACAAGTTTAAAAGCTTTAAAACCTGATATTTATTTATCCGAATGTTTTCTTAAAAATCAATTTCACGCTTGTTTAATAATAAAATGTCTAATATCGATAAAGAAAAAAAACATTATAACAGAATAAACATTTTTGATCGATATAAAAATTATGATGAATTAGACATAAATGAAGTATCTTCGATACTATTGGACCAGTATAAAATAATTGGTGGGAGGAAATTCTTAAATACTAATGAAGCGAATTACGTTATGCCATCAGATGACATTGATTTTAGACGAATGGAGGTCGCCCATGTGTTAAACAGATATTCGTGGAAAGGTAATTTTAATGCACCAGTTGAGGAAACGCTAAGAAATGGTAAAGCTACTGTTCTCGACGCTGGGTGCGTAAAGCCACAAACTCAAAGTTCTTCATTGCGAACATCCTTGAATAGCAGATTAGTAATATTTCGTTTTTACTTAATAGGTGTGGTGCGGGATATTGGATTCTTGATTTAGGAAACGAGTTTCCAAATTCAACATTTGTCGGCATAGACGTTCAATCAAATGGATTTCCGCCAGTAAACGAACGCCCACCTAATACAGGATTTCTAGAGCATAACTTAATAACTGGAATTCCATTTCCTGATGAAACGTTTGATTACGTCCATATGCAATTGATGTGGGCGGCGTTTACTAAGCAACAATACATAAATATAATTCATGAATTAATACGTGTAACGAAATGCAATGGATGGATTGAAATTCTTGAACCTAATTTAGATATGAAAAACTTAGGAAATTCTATGAATGCCATTAACAATGCTTGTAAGTTATATGAATATAATGGAATTATAATTTACTTATTTCAAAGAATTAATTATATTATATTATAGTTCATGCAAAGTTAAAGGAAAATGAATTTGATCCCATGATATTTTTAGAGATCTCTAAATGTTTTAAATCGATCAATGAATTGACTAATATTGAACACAAACAAATGAATATGTCATTGGGTGGATGGGCAGGAAGATATTATGAATATGTAAGCTCTAGCATTTACATTATATATTTTTAAAAATGATCTTGCGTTTCCTAATCAACTTATCCTTAGACATTAGATGCTGTTAAACAATCCTATAAATCTATTACTTATCTGGCAGATTATATGGGAATATCTCAAAATGATTATCAAAAATTAATAGACGATTTCGATAGACAATGTAATCAAAATCATTCATACACAGAACTACATAGGTTTTTTGCTAAAAAAGTTAAAAAATAGTGTTGTTGAAACAAGCAAACTTTTAGTGGCATACCACTAACATGTCATTAAATCATTATACTTGTTAATTCTTATCATGTCAGTGGCATACCACCAAAAATTTTGCTTGCACCAACAATCCTACTAAAAAATGGTTTAATGAAATAGTTTATATCTTGCAGCAAAGTTGTTAGAAAAATAAAAGATTTTCTCTTAAAATATAATTTTGATTTCACATGATTTGAGTATAGCCTGGATCCGGTTATCCATTAGATTTAATATGAAAGCGGATGACCGGAACCAAGTTCTATATTTGAGAAACCTCGTTTTTGGAAAGTTTTCTACTGTCAAACTTCTCCATAATCACCCCTTGGTTTTAAGAATTTGGTGCTTACAGAAAGTTTGTGCTGTATATATGTTATATAAGTTGATTTTAAAAATTTATATGATTCTAGGCAAATATGACTATAGAGAAGGTGACTATAGAGAGGTTTGATTGTACTAATTTGACTGATTTTATGTAATTAAATTTTTATGCGTTTAAACAATAAGTAATAAATATTCCACGGTCATATGCCCGTAACATTTCTGATTAAAATTTTTTACTGATGATGTCATGCCTGTGTAATAAATTTGATATTTTCACGACATAACATAATATAAAAATATCATTAGAAATGTTCATGGGCGAACATATAGGGCCGTGGAATATAATAAGATAAAGCATTTAGAACCAATAGGATTGTGCGACTGTTTTATTGACTTGTTTATCTGTTTTTCATTTAATCGGAGCATGTATGATATGCGTCTAAAAGGATAATTTTGACTGAGACTAGAATCATTAAATACTATTAAATCATTTCTCATAAGGAACGGGTCAGACTGAACTTCCATTCACTATTTGTGTAGAATCAATTACAAAATCTTAAAAATGTTATACAAAAGGTATCAAATCGGTAGTGAAAATGTTTGCACTTAATTAATACACATAACACTATCTTTAATAATTTTTTAACCTCTATAAAAGTCTAAACATGCTTGGACATGGATATGAAAGACACCAAAAAAGCCTTTAATAATGGGATAATTCACCAAGATCTTGCATAATACTCATAAACTCGTTTCATTGCGTCCCAGTATCTTAAATTTTTATAGGGATCACAAAATTTCCGGGTCGGATCTGTCGGATTTAGGCCGGCATTTAGCAATATAAGCCTGGACCAAAATTATTAGGTTGGCAGCTGTACGGGCGGATTTTATCGATTTTGGTGATTATTAAAAATAAATGATGCCAGGGACCCGGGTTACCATAAGTAAACTTGTTAGCACGTGGTATGGAGGGACTAGGGAACACCATTGGTGATGTACGTAGTAACAATATATGTAAACTTACAGGAACCAAATAAAATAATACCTTAATAAAAAAGAGCGTCACCTGCGCCCCTAGTTGCAAGGACAACAGGGATATTCAAAAAAATAAATAAATAAATAAATGATGATAATTGAAATGCCGTGAACGAAGTCACGAGGCAGTCATTTGTCACGAGATCACATTACCCACCTATGACGATAGGGTTTGGTAAGTAACCGTGAGTAAAAGAGTTTAATCGGGTGATTGATTAAATGATGAGGTCATTATTGGTAATAAGAGAAGGTAGTTTAATTGAGTAATGGTAAGTATGAGGTCATAGAGAATGGCTATTTAAGTGAAGTATGAATGGAAAATTGTTCTTCCTCTTTTGTTTTCGTTGCTAGCTCGACGCAAGTCTAGCTTTGTCGTTGAGCCCGCCCACCCACCACTATGACTGGGAATGATATGATTAAGTAAATAGTATAAGTAAATAGAATTTGAGCAGGAAGTAAAAAAAAAAAAAAAAAAAACAAACAACAAAGAGAGAAAGGAAGTCGATACTATAGTAACGGCTGTTGACCACGTGAGCAGCAGAGCAAAATCCCGTTATGTGTATTTCATGTGTATTGTGTTATATTAGAGGTAGTGATCGAGTGACAAATCATAAAGTTTGAACCAATCATTTAAGCGACGTTGAGAAATTTCCAGTATTAGACATTAAAAATATAATAAAATTGAAATGTATGAATTATATGATTAGCTGATTGTCTTCTGAGTTATAAATTGCTTATGAAACCACATGAGTAAATTAAACTTTTCATTTGTATTTGATTAGTTAATTGTATACTTAGTGACGCTACAAAATATATATTTATTATTCGGAGTGGTTATGAATTCGATTGTATCGCTTAAATTTTCGCCCAATGCTCTACTTAATAAGTGGGCCATGACTTTATTAGTAAAACTTTTAGTGATCTTGGGCAAAATTGGTTAATCCGGCCCAGCCGATCATGACCTCTTTATGAGTTAGCAATATATTTTCGCGAGTAATACAAACTCCTAAAAAGGAATATGAAAGAACGGGGAAAGCGTAACAAATTTAAGTTTGAACTTAGACCGCAAAGCGCACATGCTTTGTAGTGTACTAATAGGATGTGTGCGCATACTGCATATCTTATATGTTTTGCACGCGCACACCTGCATATTACACATGCGCACATTGAATTTTTGCAAAACAGAGGATACTTGAAAATAATATTTAAATCGATCTTGTTACACTAAGTAAAAATGTCATGAACGGAATTTTACATATAAGTGATATTTTATTGCTATAGCTTCTAATATTAATGTTTCAATACTATCTTCAAATGTAACGTATTTAGTTCGGTTAAAATCCAAATTTCCTATTTTGTTTGCGTTACTAACAAAATATCCCTGGTATAGCTCTATTGGCTACCTGCATTGCATAGAAAATTTCTAAAGAGAACATGGGTAAATTCATAGGCAGAAGTTTGTCTGATTGGCTAATGAATTCAATTTAATTTTACATTATTTATACAGTTTAGAGTACTTTT
>CAJVQA010009424.1:0-12102 GCA_910591915.1 Cetraspora pellucida | reverse complement strand
AAAAGTATAGTTTAAAATAACATTTATTAGATTTAATATTATTAATAAGCTTTTTAATTTATTTTATAAAATATAATATATTAGAAGTAACAATATTGTTTATATTAAATAATTTTTTAAATTATTTAAGTTTTAAAATAATCTAATATCTAGTTATTTGCATTTAAATTATTTATTTCTGTTTAAAAATATTTTAATAATATGTATTTAAAAAATAAAAAAAACTTGTATTTATAAAGTCAAATATATATTTGATTTTTTTTTAACTTTAGTAATCATGCTAATACTTTATTAGAATTCTTAAAACTATACAAATTATATAAAATTTTTTGATATATAAGTCTAGTATTACTTAGCTACTCAAATAATACCTAGTGCAACCTGCTGCACTATCTTAGTTAGAGATAGACTGCTTGTTTGACTGCTATTCTACAATAAAATATCATTAATCTAATAACATCTTTTCATAAAAAAGCAAAAAATAAAAAAATTTTTTATATTAAAACAAAATTGAGATATAGAAATAAATGATAAAAGATACAAATCAAAAAATAAAAAATAAAAAGCAATAAATGAGAAAAAAAATATATGAAACTTACAATTTACAAATATTAAACAGTTACAATTATAAGTCTGTGTTGGGCTTTATATATTTGAATTAGAATTTAAATATGTACTTAAAATAATATATATTTATAATATTTATTAGTATTTTTAAATTTAGTTTAATTTAAATTTAAGTTCAGATTCAGGTTCAATTGAATTTAAACAATGCTTTAAATTTTGCAAATCTTTTAATTTTAAATTTGAACTAACCTTTAAATTTATAAATTTAAACTAAATCTGAACTTAAATTTTAGTACAGTTTAAATTTAATTTAAATTTATTTATTTTTTTAGTTTAAAACAACAATTTTGTCTGTGTTTTTATTTAGTAACATATTATTACATTATTATATACAAAGTCTATCAACAAAAGTACAACTAACTATATATATAACTTTAGTCATTATCTAATTAAGGATTCTGCCTATAGGTTATCTACTAGATATCCTATCTGAGACCTATCTCTGGATCTTCTATTTAAACTTTTTGATTTTCAACACTTATTTGCATATATATGCAATATTTATAAAATTTGTAAGATTTCTGACATAGTAATAAAAACCAATTAGAATTAAATCATATTTTAAAAAATTACTAATTTTACAAATCTTTTTTAATCTCAATATCACATAATATTATGCTTGTTAGAACTGTCTTATTGAGCTAAATCAAATACAAGTAATTTCATCCAATTTGAACCAATAGATAAAAAGTTATCAACAAAAATGTATAAAACTCTTAATGTTTACAATATCTATATATATTTCAAAATTCAGCACTATGATGTGTTTAGATATTTTGCATTATAACTTAATATTTTATTATAAAAATCATGCTTTGACTTATAAGCGTAACTTTTCAGTATCAATTTTACATATGTTCAATTCCTTTAATCTAACCTAAAGCCAGCCCTAACCCCAACATTAAATTTAGGGAATTACTATTCGCACCATGGATTTTTGCTATTCGCACCATGGTAACTAACATTATAAAAATCCACTTACCCTAACTCTAACTGATTCTGGTCATGATCTACATACCATGACGCGAATAGCAGTTCTCTAAATTTATTTACTTGTAATAAAAATTTTATAATATCGGGTGATATCACCTATGGTGAAAATTAGGTATAATCTTTTTGATATTACTGTATTAATAGAAGCGACCGAAAGTACTTTAAAAAATAAATATATATATTTTTAATTACAAAAATAAAATGAAAGACATACAAAAAAGATAGAAAAACATTTACAGCATAGGCTATTTTTAAAAATATTAATATATAATGAACTTTTAAAAGAAATCATCATGGCTATCATAATCGGTTTCTAAACTCAAAGTGTAAGATATAAATAACAAACATGAAAAATAATTGCAAAGTGTTTAAACATGGTGTCTTACCTGAATATGAACATCCAAATCCATCATATTCATAGCGATAGCCAAAATATCTCATTGTAGTCACGTTTACATCAGAATACATTTCGGAAGGTTCTAATAAGCAGATGAATAAATATAAATAAGTTAGTGTTACTTCAAAGATATAGGCTTTCTTGCAGTAATAATGTTTCAACTGTACCATCCTTCCAATAGATGGCCTCCAGCGAGAATGTTAGCACATATAACGGCTATAAACGTTAAGCTATATATAATAATCAATTGTGTTGATAAATTTATATAACTTACCGCTGGTAATAGCGGGTGCTTCAAAAATAATTCGAATGTTGTTTCCTTCAACACCATAAAAAATATCTCTAATCAAACTTGTAGCATTTTTTATCTTCATTTCATCTTTTAATATACGGTCAAAAGGAACATTCTCCGATAGATTTTGGTTAAAATCGACTTTCCATAAATTAAGGTCCTTGGGTTTTATATTGTAAGAAACACTGATTTCTCTGAAGATGGCTTTCTTGAGATCAAAAATATTGCTATTACTTTTAACGGTAACATAAAAAGCTGAACTGCAACTACTTCCACGTTCCAGACACCAAATATTAATAATTGACATTATACTGTAAATGAGTAAATCTTTTTTTTCTGCAGAAATTGGGAAAGTAAGAGTATATAAGAAATCCGATTCATAATCATACTTTTTACTGATGATTTTGATCCATGATTAAATCTGAGTTAGATTTATTGATTTATTATTTGTATATACCGTCATATAAAAGCAAGCTTAATAATTATTACAAATAATCAATTTATTAGTTTTTATGAAATTTAAGCAATTTAATATTTTCTATGTTTTCTCAAATTAGCTTTTCGTTTTTCAAGTACAATTAATTTTTCTTCTTCATCAATAGAAGTCATAACATATAAAAGTTTAAAGTTACCTTGATTTCATTAGATACACTCGTATTTCTTGAAAAGTTAAGTCATGCGATTTCATTTGGTGCATTAATGGGAACCACATTTAGGACTGGTTATCTATACTTTCATGTTCTGTTTTACATTAATATACATTAGAATTACAGTAACCATTTAATACTAGCGCAATAAAAAAATTGGTTTTCATGGGTGTAGAAATAAAGTCCAGTTAAAAGGATTATTGATATTCGACATAATATGCTGTGATTGATAAATGGGTGAAATTGGATAATTGACACCTTCATCCAAACTTGATTTATCAATTGCCAAAAAAAAAAAACGAAGATATTTTTAATTTGAGCATTTGAAGTATTATTACTGAAGAATGTCACGGCTCATAATGAAATCGGGTTAAAATGAAATTTGAGGCTGCTATTTAATTACAAATTTGAGAATCTAAACTTGGCGTACTAATAAATAGCTTTCATTGCGAAATGATAAAATTTATAACTTCCGTGTCTTATATATATGTAACTTTAGTGCCAGAATATCTGAGTTCGGTTTGATAAGCTATTTACATGAATCATACAATGTTTTCATACAGCAGCTGGCTTATATAATGTGATGTTAATTTGGAACAGAATTGGATCGTTTTAAACGGTATAACATTGCTACATCATTCATACTTTTTGATAATTGTTTGATACTTTACCTATTGTTCGAAGCGTAGCGGAGGACTTACAGTAAAATGTGTATATTTATTCATTATTATTCGCGAACTACTAAAATCCGCGAATACTCATTAAATAGCCCTGATGGATGTTTAAAGGATCCCAACTCTATTGAAAGTTGAATATACTAAAAATTATTTGATCCTATTTGGTTATTCTTTATTTTTTTGCGATTTTATAAATTAATATTTTTTTTTGTCTAACACAAGCGTGCAAATTAAAGGTTTAAATAACCCTAACGACTTATAAGACTTAGCATGAAGGTCATTCGAATGCCTCGCAGGTTATATAAATTTGGATATATTTTAAAATAATTTATAAAACGGAAGAGAACGATATTCCCGGCATCACTTCATCTTTAGTCATTAATTCAAACTGTCAAAATATTAGGTAAACATTACGAACCGTGTTAGATAAATTCGAAGTCAGTATTATGTAACAAAAATAAAATCTCAAGAATATTTTTCTTTATGGTATTAGTCGCGACTGTTCAATCAAAAGTGCTGCGAAATATGAGTTCACGAATAAATGATATGGTGGAAAGGATACTTCAGCATATTGAGTTATCTTCATTCGAAAAGGTAGAATTAAGTAAAAAAAATATCATTTAAGAATGTGTTGAATAATTAGCACGGTTAAGAAATAATATATTGTTTGCTTTATTTATATTATTTAATAGTTTATTATGACAGTAAAGTTTTACAAAATAATTTTGATATTTTGTGAATATACAGTATAATATATAGCTATAACATATATTATTTGTTTAAATGAGTGCGTGAGAGTGAAAACCTGGAAACCGATCATAGTAAACCATTAACTCGGTTTCCAGGTTTTCACTCTCACGCACTCAAATAAAGATTATTAATAAAGTTTTTAAGATATTAGTTTGGGTTTGAACAAACTCAAACTATAATAGTTTGGGATTTGGGTGGCAAATATAGTCACAGATTACTGATATATGGTCTATGTAAATTAATATTTTTTGTGATGTGAACTTTGTAAGTTAATTCAAAAAAGTTATTACTTGATATTTACAATTTTTTCAGCAAATATACTCATACGTATGCTATTGTTACTCATTTTATTAAGTCGTTACATTTTGCAAGCCACTGCAAAAATTGCAATTAATTGGGTTCAATTAATTGTCCTCACAATAAATTATTCGGTAGTCTTGGTTGTATTCGGGTCCAATTTTATTAGTAAAACGTAATAACCTTCGTCAACCTTTGGTTCCAAAATTTGAAGAAGCTTTAATTGGGGGTTGTTTATAATCGGAACGGATCACTTCGCTAGAACAGCGTAAGTTGTCAGGTATGTGAGTACAGGACCACGAATAATACTAATAGAAGTTTTATCCAAAATCTGCAACTCTGATTGGTTGAGCCTTATTTTAACCAATCAGAGTCACAGAAAAGTGGATAATGAAGCAATGTAACCTCTACTTGGGGTCCTGTGAGTACCTAGCCATTTCCATGCATGTTATTGGATCAGTTCTAATACACCAGATGAACAAAGTTTGTGTATCACGTTTAGAAATGATGGCTAGGTGCATACACCAGAACTGTACAATAATGTTGTTATTGGTCAAATTGTGACTGATAATCGTTGATTTCTTCACAGCAGACACCGCGTTTTGGCGTGCCCTTCGGCACGTCATTAGCACAGTTTCCTAGTGAATAATCTGTTATCATCCACAATAACAAGTACATACACGTATTATGATATCATTGATTGGCGTATGTGCGTAAAATATCAAATTTGGCGATATGGGCTGAAGCAAGTACGTAGCTACGTACTTAAATATACTCATTAGTGATGCGGTAGAATCGTCCCAATGATAGTCGTCACATTACCGTAACTTACCGTGACTATAGCAAGTAATATAGTAAGTTACAGCTATAACGATAAGGCCGTAACTTACAATATTACTTACTATAGTTACGGCAATGTGACGACTGTCATTGGGACGATTCTACCTTGTAGGCAGAAGTTTTTCTGATTGGCTAGTTTAGAGCACTTTTTAAAAAAACGAAACTAATCATAATGAAATAAAAAAAGCTGTATAGAAGTTTTCATTAGAGCTGTAGGACTCTAGCCAAAAATAAGATCTAATTCTCGTCCGTTTAAAAAAGGTAGTATAGTAATAATTTCTCAAAACCCGATAAAATCAATTTATTACTAAGCTAATCTTTTTAAACGGACGAGAATTAGATCTTATTTTTGGCTAGAGTCCTACAGCTCTAATGAAACCTTCTATACAGCTTTTTTTTTTATTTCATTATGATTAGTTTTCGTTTTTTTTAAAAAAAAAGTACTCTAAACTGTATAAATAATATAAATTCAATTGAATTTATTAGCCAATCAGACAAACTTCTGCTTATGAGGTAGAATCGTCCCAATGATAGTCGTCACATTACCGTAACTTGCCGTAACTTGCCGTAAATATAGTAAGTAATATTGTGTAAGTTACGGCCTTATCGTTATAGCCGTAACTTACTATACGAATTACTTGCTATAGTTACAGTAAGTTACGGTAATGTGACGACTATCATTGGGACGATTCTACTGCATCACTAATGAGTATACGTACATTACTATAAAAAGTACTCTTAATAAGTTTGTTAAACCCAGGTTGGTGTAGCAGTAGGGTGTCCATTATCGTTATATAATGTGAAATTTTAATATCTTTGATGTGAGTCTTACTCTTGAGTGATATTCTGAAATAAAAATGTCTGTTGGCACCGTAATCTCTCAACCAATTTCGGACTTGACTTTTATTAAAGGTGATCCTGTTACCATCGGCGACCAACATAACCCTGTGCCTGTGTTGGTTGTTGAATTTTGGGCTACATGGTGTCCTCCTTGTAGAGATTCGTAAGTATTACAACTAGAGATGCTAGTGAAATCAACCTATGACTTGTAATCATTTCACAATTGATGAAATGGATTGAATTGAATTGGTGAATTGGTGTTATTAATTTCACCATCAGATTTAATTATTAGTTAATGGGTAGTTATTTGTTTAAAAGCTTTTTCAGAAATTATTATCCGAAATGAATAGATTTTTCAGTCATATGCACTGCAAAAAAACAAAAAAAAAATCCATGAATGAATAAAAATTTTCATTTAAAAAGTCATCATGTTACTTATAATATTGTTAATCTATCCAATAACGTCTGTTAATACTGTCATATTTACTTAACTACCAAGCATTCCGCACTTGACTGATATTCAACAAAAGTTTCAAAATGTTACGATTTTAGGTGTTACATACGAGAAAGATGTAGATGTTTGTATAATATTTAATTACAATTTTTATTTTTTATTTTTTATTACCGAAAAATGGCTAATTTTTTTTTCACTTCTAGAAAATAACAGAATTTGTGAAAAGCATGGGTGACAAAATGAATTATACTGTGGCCGTTGATACTAACGAAAGCGCTAAAAATGGTAGGCATTTAGTTATTTTTAATATCTTAACCTCTCAAAATGCATATTCCCTTCCCAAGATTATGTAATCGAATATTACAAAATACGCCTTTAAAAAGGGCATGTATCTTTATGTAGAAAATTTATGAACCATATATATGCCCTGAGGCTATTTCATGCATTTATAAAGGGTGCATTTGGAGAGGTTAAACTGTTTTATAGTTTGATCAAATTCTGCCACTAATTCATTCAAAAAAAGCGATTTTCACTCCAAGCAATGCTCGCGGAATTCCAACAGCGTACATCTTAGTTAAAAATAAAATCGTTTGGCAAGGACATCCAATGGGTGAAAATTTTGAGACTGAATTACAGAATGCTATTTCTCAGGTAGAGTCAATAGTTGAACAGATTGCTCTTCCTCGTATTACTGAATCTTTTGATGATCTTATGCAAAAACCAGTTAAAGAATTGAAGACTATCTTAGAAGATCGTGGAATTTCTATAGTTGGGTGTTTGGAGAAACCAGATTTTGCAAAGTAGGTTTAATTTCTTATTTAATTATTTAAATGTATAGTATTTATAACATTCCCTTATGAATTGTTCTATACGTTTTAATAGATTGATTATTGAAAGATGTTCTAACGTTACTTACTACAAGTAAAATAAAATGATTCGCATTATTTTTTTACCGATTGTTTTCTTCTTTTTTATTTTATTTTTCTTTTGTAATGAATCGGACTGTCTGATCATGTATATTTGCTGCACAAATTAAAACCTTTTTCTATTACGCAAGGATGACAACAATGAATATCTAATATAAATTACTTATTTAACTATTATCAATTATGAACATACCCATATTTTCGCGAAATAACAATCATGCGCATGATTTTTTGAATAATGACCCGAATTAAATTTAATTTAGGAAAAAATTCGAAATTATACCCAGGGCTTTATTTTCGCAAAAATACTGGTAACGAATCTGAGTTTGTCTAAATTCTCTTATGTGGTATACAGTATTCTGATTAAATGTATTATATGAAACTTTTTATAATAATAATAATAATAATATTTGTAAGTGGATAGATAGGGTTTTGCACACGTACTATTAAAATATAGTGCCTATGTTTTAATAAGTCACTTGTAGAATCCTATTTAGTTTTAATATATCATTTATTAGTAAACGTTAATCATAAGACATGTTCATATACAAAAGATGATGCTTAATTATTACAATTGATCGAAATAATGATTGCGATCGTTGCTTGAATAAATCCTCATTATTATCATTTCTTCAGCAATTCGCGGTAAAAAAAAGGCGACTATTTAACAAACAAATAACTTCTCTTTTGGTAACGTTTCAACAAACAAATGTAACTTTGACAGTATTAAGTACCCGTTACCCTGATTTGTAAGGTTTGGAAGCTTAACTACTAAGTTATAGCAGTATTGTCAATGGACATGAGTTTGGATATTTTTGAACAAAAATATATAATTTAAATTTATTCAAAATTTACTAAGATAATCTATATATTTTTTTAAATAAAAAATATTCAAAACCTAAAAAAATATATAGTTATATATATTTTTTAAACAAATTTATTAATTAAAGTTTGAATAGGTTTTGAATACACTTGGGTACTTGGACATTTGAACATTAGATATAGTTGAAAAAAAATTTTAGATAGTAAAAAATATACAATATTGGGTTAAAAAACTCAATGTTTTTTTTTATTTTATTTATTTTTTTAAAGTTAATCTTTTAAAAAATTTGTTTTATTAGATTTACTAAATTATTATTTTTTTCAACTTTAGCAGTCTTGTTATAAACTTTTATTTTATTTTTTTATTTTTTTAAGATGACCTTTTTGGTCTTTTGATTTTTATTAATATTTTTTTTGATAATGTGTTTTATAAGGAACTAGTACAGAAAGAGTATACAATTGGTTATATGTATAACTTTTCTATATTACCTATTTAAGAAGTCTGCCTAAAGGTTTCCTACCAATTGTCATATCTAACATTTCTGTTTGAGTATTTTATTTTAAACCTTTTGAATATATAATTTGTGTTAACATTACTAAGTTATATCCAAATTATCATTTTAACTTTAGGACTATTTTATCCTTAAGATAAACTTTTCAAAGCTTTCTGTATATATTTTTATAGTTGATTTGATATTGTTATGATAAAACCAATACTTACAATTAGAATTAGTCATTAAATGGTTATGTCCTTACAGTATTTATTTAAACCTTAGTGTTACTTTACAACATATTTAAAATACTTTAGTATATTTTGCATTATTATCAGATTTTCAATTCAAATAACTTAGTAAAACTATAACAAATATATTGGTATATTAGATCAGTTTAATATTTTTTTTTTCTAATCTATTTTAGCAATCTGGTTGGTAGTATCTTTTACTTAAATGTTCTTGTTTATCTGGTTTCTTTACATTAGTATCTGTTTCATAAGGTTAGTATTTATAATAGTACTATTAAAGATCTATATTACTTCTTTATTTAAGTTTTCTAAATAGTCTTTTTGTTTCTCAATTTCAACAAATATATATAGTTACAAAAACTTATCTAAAGTTTGTATTGTCTAATTTTGGTTTGTATTTCTTTGTATAACTAGTTATACAAATGTCTTATAATCTGTCAGTCATACTAGTATGATTATTATTACAGTTATCTTAATTTATTTATTAGAAACAATTATTATAATATAAGTATTATATAAATAATTATTCAAATTTTTGTTATTAATAAGTTTTGAACATTCAGTCTATTACTTAGAAGCAGAGAAAGTGATTTTCTGTAATTTACAGAACATCACAGAATTTCTTTTAATCATAGCCAAATATAGAAATTATGCTTAGTCATTACAGAATGTCACAGAATTTTAAAAAATTAGTGTTACATTAGGAAAAAAAATAGAGAGTTATATATCGATTGGTAACCTAAGAATATATAACGATATAAATTACCTCTGCTGATTTATAATGATTGTGATACTAATCGATAGATAACCATAAGCCGATTATAATTGATATATAACCAAAGCGATTATAATCGATATATACTCTAAATGATTAGAATTGTATTAGGTAATATATCGATTATAATCACTTCGGTTATATATCGATTATAATCGGCTTATAGTTATCTATCGATTATAATTGTTATGTACTGCTATACTCATAATATTAGAATTAATATACACAAATCATTATATTAAATATTACAGCGATTCATTTTTATATTTATTAACTTAAAGCGAATAAAATTTATAAATTTAAATTGAATACAATTTATTTTATATATATGAGATACATTTTGCATACAATATATTAAAAATTACAAAAAAAAACAATGCCATTAATAGATCCCAAACAATTCATCCTGTACATCCTGCGAAAGAATTAAAGAATTACTTTGGGACAGGAGAGTTGTATTGAGGTCAGGTTCAATGTTAGAATTGGCCTGCGCTGATTATATTTGTGTTGATTGTTCAGCTTCTTGAGAGCTTAAAGCAAGCTCATTATTAATGATTGTGTTGGCCAATTCTTGATTAGGACTGCCATTATTAAAGTCATTCTAGTATAATAAAGGTTAATATTCATTTTGTAGTTACAATCGATATGTTACAAATATTTACCAAATAGCGCACCATGTGACACTTAATTTGGCTTTTGCTACAGATGATATTTTTTGATTGGGGATTTAATATAATGTTACATACAGCTAGTGTGAAGACACAATAATGGTTTGTGAGAGTAGAGGCAGCAGCTGTGCTGAATGCAGTTCTTGCAATAATTGTAACTCAAAAAATGCCTTTATCATCTTGCTCATAGAGTGTACAATAGCAATCATATACTTCTTGGCTTTGCTTTCACCTTACTATATCCTCACCACTAGCATTGCTTCTGAAGCGAGGAAGCCTTTCACGACCAAATACACTCCAAATTGCCAAACATATGTTCTGCAACGCTGAACCATGCAGGTTCTTCATTTTTTGTAAAAGCTATTGGAAATTGAACATCATAAAAAATGCTTAGACCTATTGAAAACAATTGATAATGATATAAAACAATATACACAGGTGTCAAATATTATTGCTTATCTGAGAACACCACACACCATGGAACCAGTTTGCAAAATCGTTTGCACTTAAGTTTGCCATGAATTCAGAAAACTTTTCATTCAAGTAGTCCTTGAGGGACTCCTTTATTTCATCTTGAGTGGGATATATTATATGTAGGAAAAGGCGTTTGACAATGCTAATATATACTTCCTGCAAAAATGTAAAAACAAAAGCACTCAGAATATGCCAAAAAAAAAAGCACTCAGAATATACCAAAAAAAAAAAGTGCTCAAAATATGCCCTTGCTTTCTATAATACTTACATCCCACACTTTGGGTAAAAGATCCTTGCCTTGAATGCCTTAAGTGCCTTGAACGTTTCTGTGCCACATTTCATTCCTTAGATCTTGAAAATCATCGCTTAACTGTCTGATCAGAAGGTATATTTGGCAGTTTTGAGCAAAGAAACGTTCTTGGTCCTCAGCTTCACAGTGACGATGACTTGAATAAGCTCAAAAAGGTAACAAAAAAAAGTTTTAAAAAAAAAAAAAAAATTAGATCAAAAGATTAACATTCAAAAATCAAAAAAAAAAAAAACTTTTATACCATCATGATTATGTGAATGATTTTGATTGGAAGATCAATGATCAGGTGATGCCGATCTTCCACGTGTTTGCTGCGGCTGTGGCGATGACGATCGCGATGCACAACATGAGGTAGGTTAAGAAGGTGATGGTTGCTTAGAATAAGTTTGCTGAACAGATTGTCTGGAAGGTGATGGTTGCCTGGAGGAAGTTTGTTGGGCAGATTGTTTGGATTGTCTGGATTGCCTTGATTGGGTTGGAAGGGATGATTGACATTGCCTACTTCTACCACTCATTACGGAAAAAGTATTATGTGCACTTCTTATAGATCTAGTGGATTTGTCAGAATCAG